>JBBPTY010000288.1:2125-21508 GCA_038094335.1 Tylopilus aff. striatulus | reverse complement strand
GGACCCGGGATGACACGGTGCAAGGTTACACGGGAATGGATCCGCCAATCTGTGAGTGTTTATGCCAGCCAGTGCCCACCTTACAGTACCCATCATAGACTCAAACCTGGGCCATAATGTCTTAGATACCTGAATATACAAGGTACCTAGCATCCGGGCCATCCGAGCCAGTGATGTCATGCACTAGTCCCGGGCTGACCGCGTCATTAACGATGACCATTTTAGTGCGCACAGGCAACGGTAGTAGCAACGCACTCAGGCTTCGGGTCCAAATACGCCATGCTGTAGCTCTCCTCGGCGAAAGTAATTTCCACAGTTCTCTTCGTAGAAAACCAAATCACCTGGATCGCTGAGTAAGAGACATTCCCTGACGAAAATCATTACTAGTCATACTGTCATACTTGAAGGTAGTTATACTGTGTATACCATAGACGAAGCAATCATTTTCAAGTCCTCGCTCACAACTACCCCTCAGCTTCCGCGAGACGGCGACGAGACCCTTTTGCTTAAGCCTGGCATGCATGATCCTCCACTTGAATTGCTGCCATGTTTTTTGCTTCCTTCTTTTCTACCGGCGTGTGTCATTTCCTCCCCACTGAGCCATCTCTACATCATCCTCTGCCACTTGTCTTTCGCCCCGTCCTGTGCTGGCACCTGCAAATGCAATTGCGGACTCGATCATAGTAGTACTGCCAGCAAATTGGGATGATAAACCAAATGCGGTGTCGATCCCTCTCCGGTGGACGCGCAAGTCGCTTTCATACAGTTCTCGCATGCCAATGATGAATCGAGGCGTCATGATGATGATGAGCGAATTGGCGACAATGTTCAGGAGAACTTTTGGATCATAGGGTATCGACGTTGTCACGGATTGGAGTATACCATCAAGGCTGAATAGCACATATCTAGAAGTTGGGGGAACAATACGTCAATGATGACGGGTGGTTGCAATGTTATAGAAGGAAGACTCGCAGGAAGAAATAAAGAATTCCATCTTGTGCGAATTGTTGCATATATTTGTTGGGCTGCCACCGCTTGAATGTTTTGTACGATTGCATGAATTGTTTCAGCGGTGGGATGACAGCAAGAGTTATCAGAGTGACACTAAGAATCAAGCGTAAGGAGTAAGCAGCCAGGCGAACACGTTGTGTCAGTGCTAACGAGCCACTGTCAAGGACAATAAGGCAGATAGACCTGCCGATAACCTCAATGTCTGATGCTGCAGAAAGATTAAGAGACTTCCAGTCTGTACGGCCTAGTTCAAGCATACCTGTGAGGTGAGGTGGCGTATAATAAATAGCTGTGACAATGATGGATAACAAGACCTGTGGGACAAGAAGAAACAAGAGGATGAAAAGAATCCCCTTAGATTGATTCCACATTGCGTACACCCGCAGAATCATCACAACTATGATTTCATAGTATCAATGCCGCAAATAAAGTCGAGTCTGTATTGGACAACTCACAGTCACCGGCAGCAAGAAGGATCATGAAACTCCAAGATGAGATCAAAAAGATGACACCACCTATTGATTATCCATGTTTTGTTTTCTCAAGGTGAGTTATCGCACATACATCTATAGCGCTGTCATTGATACACTTGATATCCAGAGTTTAAAATACTTACATCTACAAAACAAACAGTATGAGTAAAGGAAAAAGAACAAATGAAGGAAACTTGCATTCAGAGGGCGTGTTATGAAGGTAATATTGTCTAGAAATATGTCCGATTAGCCCGATCGACTCTGAATGTCAACTGAACTGGCATACAAAGGCCGGAAGAGCTAGTAGTGTGTGGTTTCCATATGAGTCACGCAGTTTAGCACATCTGCAACATTGATATCCTTACATAGTATATGCAATACCAGTCAAGCGGATCTAAAGACCGTCAGCTACTATGTAGAGACAGTTCAGATGTTGTACATACCAGAGCGAAAATTGCAGAGATCCAGGTGAAGGGCCTGTGCTTTAGGACTGTAAAAGACTTGCCACCTTCCTAATAATTGACACTCTTACCCAAATGTATTCTACCTTCGGAACACCGTCAACCAAGAAAAATAAAGCGCATTACATATATCGAGATGCGCACCTCTCTTGACAAGACAAGGCCTGAGGGAACATCCCGGTAGGGTTAGAGAGGTGATATCAGCTTGGTATGATGATTGGACGCGAGTCAATCAACCCACAGTAATCATATATGACGGTGGTGAACAGTACGGCTGTATGTGTCCGCAAGAGTCTTCAATATCAATGCCGACCAGAAGTATTGACAAGTAGTACCTGATACGTAGTTACTCCACTGGAGAGTGTCTAACTCAGCCTGCAAGCCGGACATGATGGGTCGAGACAAAACTCGGACCGACCCTCTCGAAAAGTTGAAAGTTTTTGGGTGAGGCCTGGGGGGTGTTTGTAATTGATCGATTCTTCAGGCTTTAGGCCTTCAGGTCCCACAGCAGCTTATATGTGTCCCTTAGAGCCGCCAGTTCATTAACCGATTCGGGGCATATACTGGCACTTCGAGATACGTGACTCTGCATATGACGTGAGTCGGAAGGATCGTGTAACCGAGGGCCAAGGCGGAATTCTTCGCCGTCACATACGTACTAGTACAACCCTATATAAAACAAGACGCCAAAGGAGCGTTTCTGTGCTCATATCAATGACCGTGATTCACCTTTTTGTCCAAGTACGGGGGGGAGGAAACATCGAGTACCCGGTTTAATGGCTCCAAACGGCAATCGATTGCCTCTTGAGCGTGGGCGCTGGAAAGCGATGAACCCTCGTCCCATGTGGTCATGTCGAAGCTTGGCTACTCCGCCTTGGATTGCCCGTCGCTATGTGTCGAGCCATGCTTCAAGGGTGCCTGGTGGCTTCAACCCTAGGGGCCGATACATCGGTTTACTGTGTAGTATGTATCGCATTGCAAGAAATTGGGCAGTGATGTGGCAATGGATGACGGAAATGAGAGCGGTCCTGCCATCAACCACCCCAGTTTTACGGGCGCCTTGCGCGTATCGATGGGCGTGGGACCAGAGAGCAACTGTCAGGGGCTTGGTTTAGGTCGCGATATACAGGAGGTGACTGCAAGGCAGAGAGTAATGGATATCCTTTTCAAGGGTGACCACTACTCACTCCTGCCTCACTATGAAACAGCAGTCAACGCCAAAAAGGGGACGAAACGATTGAATACGCACTGCAACAGTTTCGTTCAGGTCCGCACAAAAAAAGTACTTTCGAATACTCTGGATAGAAGCCCTCCATGTCTGGCTAGATACGATGGTTCGCCAAGGATGATGGCAATAAACCGTGGACTCTCGTGGCTATGGGGTGCAATGTGGCGCACACTGCTAAAAAATCAGCATCAAGCAGCGCCCACGTCATAATAGGACAAGCCTGAGGTAAGGCGCTGAAAGTCGGCGTGTAGAAGATGCAGCGTACACTGTTCAGTGTTAGCAGTGGTCTGAGAAGGCCGATATCATACCATATGGCTGACTATTTTGGCAAGTAATTGAACCACCGATAGACACTAGTCTAGTAGTAGTGAGGCGGTCCGAGTCAAAACGGAACAAAAGCCTCGGACTTCAAATTGGCCCTGGTGATTGTGATGTGATAGGTTGTATACATGATACATAGGCTGTGTGGAGGGAGGTTCAAGATGGGGCTCAGGCTGGACTTGTTTGTGGTGATTTGTGTTTGACTTGGACATTATTTTGAAGTTGTCCGAGCGAATTGTCCATGCCTCAGTCGGCCCGGTACGAATGCTCTGTGATGCCTAATCGCAACTACTAGTAGTTCACGATGGCCACAATGCTAGTGGCTTGTGACATTTATTCTTACCGCTCAGGGTTGACGCACGTGTAGAATTTAGGTCTGCACCCGACCAAATGAGGTATTCATATCAAAGTAAACTCGACAGCGAAACGAAAGAGGGGCTCGAAGAACGAAAGATATGTACATGCGTGAAAGACAAGAAGGTGGTAACGGGATCATGTCACTCAGGAAACAGCGACACAAACGACTCCCGTCACCGAAGTACTGACCGTCAGAGTGGCGGATACTGCTACGAAACCCGATGGGCATCCACTGGAGGCGACTGATGGAGTCGATGACGCAGAAGTCGTTGTGAATGTTGTGGTCGTGGTCGTGGTCGTGGAAAGAGCGGTCGTTGCAGATGTTGCAGTAGCAGACGACAATGTCGACATTATCGACGTCGACGCGCCTGAATCCGACGGTGAGGTGGCAGCTGTACCTGAGCCGGAAACCTCTTGGTTGGTTCCATTCGTATCACCTGAGCCAGACGTATTCGAGCCAGAGGTGCCCTGACTTGTGCCAGAAGCGGTGCCAGAACTGGACGAAGTCGAACCCGCTATGGACGTGCCTTGCCCCGTTCCAGAGGTTGATGGCGTCGAGTTGCTAGAGGAAGGGACATCGCCATTTGCGCTGGATGTGCCGGAACTTGAAGAATTTGCACCAGAGGCAGGGGCAGAGCCGAGATCAGACGAGGGAGCACCGTTGCTAGTGTCGGAGGGATTGGACCCAGCGGAACTTGAGGACACTGCGTTGTTGCTAGAGCCAGAACCAGTAGTAGGACCAGACGCAGCTGCGCCGTTTGTGCTGGAGTTACCGCTGCCAGGAACCGAAGAGGTTGTCGCACCGTTGGAGCCGCCGCCTGAACTGTTGATGATCGGTGCCGAGCCACCTGAACCGGAGTCTCCAGAGTCAGCACCTCCAGCGGAAGACGTGGAATCGGCTGCTCCCTGATCGTTACCCGCGCCTGCTCCATTTGAAACTGTTCCCGCAGGGCAACTAGGATTCTGTCGAGCGAGGAGAATACGATTGGTGAAAGGTCTGCTTTCGTGGCACCAGACAAGAAGATCGACAAATGTACGTTTGGAGAGACCATGAGGAGGAGCGACAGCGTGACGATTAAGGAGCATAAGTGTTTGGTGTGGGTTCGGATAATTGACATCCGCGATGACGCAAGATACGGACTTGGTCTATGAAATTGAGTGTATATCATGACTGGAGATCGTCAAACGGCGACTCTGACCTCGTGGACTGGCGACAAAGGGTGGGATAGTACGCAGAGGGTAAGCAAGAGGGTAAGATAGATGGAAGAAAGCATGGTGTAAAGAGTATTTAGACAGATGCGAAGTCGAAGATAGAATATCAGAGCAGTGAGGCGGAATCGAGGATAATAAGGGCGTCGTGGCTGACGATGAGGATGACAGGTCAGCCATCATGTCTTGTGAGCCTCCCGGTCAACGGCGAGCGATGCGGTCAGTGGGTGTAGTTGTGGCTGTGCTTGGTGGAGCACCCTGACGAAGCCCTTACTATAGGCTCGCTGATCGTGGAGCAAGTCGAGCGGTGAAATGAGGTGGGCAATGCTATACCTGCGTGGAGGGGTGTTAAGAGGGCGAAATGAAAGCGGTGATGGACGTGGGGGGTGTTGCTGTGCGGTGGCGAAGGGCGGGGGTGGATGAGGGTAGAGCAAAGAGAGCGAGGGAAGGGGAGAGAAAGAGAGCAAAGAAAAGAGACAAGTTTCGAGCTCGTCGTCGATGGCAGCGAGGGTGTGATTACGTAACACAGTGGGCAACATTGCGGACCGCGGTGGAGGCCGTCCGGACCAAAAACATGACAGCGGATAATTGTGGGAAGAAAAGGAAGACAGTCAAGCCAGAATCGCCGCCAACAGTGGTCGGGAGTTTTGTGGTCAAATAAAATTGAAAAAGGAAATAATAGACCAAAAATGGCGAGTTTTGTATCCAAAGAGTGTGGCACGGTACTGCCGGAGTTCGTCACGAGCGGTGACGATGGGGCCTTGCCCGGCGTTGTCCGTAGCGATGGCCACGCGTGTGAACATTTTCCTCAACAGCATCCTTGACGACCTCTTCCCTCCCCCCCTCTCTCCCCTCAACCACCACCACCACCCTCTTCATGGCGCTCAATCCCGACGCTCTCAACCTCAATTACGCCAGCGACGACAGCATGCAGGTCGACTCCGACTCCGACCACACTTCACAGCTCCCTTCCTCCATACACCCCCCTCTCGATCCCGACCTGGACGCCGATGCTGACGCCGACCCGGACGCAGATGCCGAGGGTGACGCAGAGTATGTCGACGATACCGCCTCTGCAATCTTAGAGAACCCAGTTGCAGGTCCATCGTCTTACCCCCACAAAGACTATGTGAGTCTTCGCTTCCTTACTCTCTCCCGTCCTAATCCTCGATTCTCTCCGCAAGGATGCAGAAGACTCGGTATGCCGTCTCTTGATCATTCATCATTATCGCTCTTGACCGCGTATCATCTACCAGGGCTACGAAGACCGTGCTGAAGACGAGGACGAGGATGAGGACGACGCTTCCTATGCAGACGACGAGTATGGGAAGAAGAAAGCTTCCAGGAAGAAGAAGAAGAAGGTCCATCCAACCTTGTCCGCTCCTCGACCGAAAGGTTCGTACCGTTTTTGTTCATATCTGCGTTTCATTCACGATCGACCCACCTAGCTATACGCCACGCCGAGTCAGATTCAGACTCAGATTATGGTGCGCGATCAAAGAAAAAGAAAAAGTCTCGTGTCTCTGGCGACGAGATACGCGTCTCCAGTCGGGGAAACAAGATTCCAAATTATTACGAGGATAATCAAGACCTTGCGATGCTCTCGGAGGAGGAGGCCATTGAGACTTATTATGTCGATCCCTCGCTCACCAAAGAAGACGACGAAATCGAGGCTGTATTGAACCATTGCAGAGACGAAGCCCATGAGGACGATCCCGAGGACTTGTGGTATAGCAACGTGGTATGTCCCGAATACCGTTCGCCTGCCCCGTGCTGACGAGAAGACGACAGCGTTTCCATATCAAGTGGAAAAACTTCTCTCACCTCCACAATACCGATGAAACTTACGAGTTTCTCAAGCGTTTCAAGGGTTTGAAACGTGTGGACAACTACATCAAGGCCTACAAAGCTTACCAGGCCAAACTCAACACCCCGGGTCTCTCCACGGAAGATGCCGAGGCGCTTCTTTTGGTCAAGGAGGGGGAGAAGGAGGAGCTGGAGACTTACAAGACCGTCGAGCGCATCGTCTCGCACCGTGACAGTGCAGAAGTACCCAATGGCACTGACTATTTCTGCAAGTGGACTGGCCTTAACTACGAACATTGTACATGGGAAGATGAGAGCGAAATTCGTCCCATAGCCAAAGCCCAGATTGAAGCGTATCGTGCTCGCGAGGTGGAGGCCAAATTCCCCTATAAAAGTGTTCAGTACGCTCGCCATCAACGACCAACGTTTCAGAAGATTGTTAAAGATCCGGAGTATATTTCGGCAACAGGAGGTTCTCTCAAGGATTTTCAGCTCACCGGTCTCAACTGGCTTGCGTATTTGTGGAGTAAGGGAGAGAACGGCATATTGGCCGATGAAATGGGCCTTGGCAAGGTGGAGCATAACGTCTCTTCTCATATTTCGATATATTGATTATTTTGCTTAGACTGTTCAAACCGTCTCTTTCCTTTCATATCTTTTTCACGAGATGCTCCAATATGGACCATTTCTTGTCATTGTTCCTCTATCGACCATCACTGCATGGCAATCGCAATTCGCCACCTGGGCACCTGATTTGAACGTCATCACTTACATCGGAACTGCGGCGGCCCGTGAGGTCATTCGTACCTACGAGTTCGGGCAATCAAACAAGCGACTGAAGATGAGCGTTCTCCTTACGACATACGAGCTAACTCTCAGGGATGCGAAGGAGTTGGCGGACATTAAGTGGCAGGTGTTGGCGGTAGATGAGGTTCGTTCACAAGAGGTCTAATTTGCTAGCCACTCATGATCAACCCCCATTAGGCGCATCGCCTGAAGAACTCTGAGAGTCAGCTGTATGAAGCATTGCGATCATTTTCTGCTGCATCTAAACTTCTCATCACGGGTACCCCTTTGCAAAACAACGTGAAAGGTGTGTATCCCAGTCGAAGTGTCTAATCACGTTGCTCAAAGTCGCAATTATAGAACTCCTGTCCCTGATGCACTTCCTAATGCCGGAGAAGTGTACGTCTCCCGGGTTACCTCATGACATACGCTGACTTGTCCTATAGTCGCCCTCACCAATGAATTTGACCTTAATGATGCTGACCATGAAGCTAAAATTAAAGAACTTCACAATCAATTGGAGTCATTGATGCTGCGACGCTTGAAGCGAGATGTGCTCACCTCTTTACCCACAAAAAGCGAGCGCATCCTGCGGGTAGAGATGAGTGCGCTCCAGACTCACTTCTACAAGAACATCCTCACGAAGGTACTTCTACATTCATTTTCGTTTGTTCATAGGAGTGACCTGGCAGAGATAGAACTTCCAAGGTTTAGTCAAGAGCGCCAACGGAAACAATAACATCAGCCTACTCAATATCGCCATGGAGCTTAAAAAGGCCGCAAATCACCCTTATCTTTTCGATGGTGCAGAGAACCGTACTGACAATTCGGAGGAGACCCTCAAGGGCCTGGTCATGAATAGTGGGAAAATGGTATTGCTGGACAAGTTGCTTGCGCGATTACGGCAGGATGGCCATCGTGTCCTCATTTTTAGTCAAATGGTCCGCATGCTCGACATTCTGAGCGATTATATGAGCCTTCGTGGATATCAACACCAACGCCTTGATGGCATGGTTGCGTCGGATGCACGGAAACGGTCAATTGCACATTTCAATGCAGTAGGGTCGCCGGACTTTGCCTTCCTGCTCTCTACGCGTGCCGGTGGTCTTGGTATCAATTTGGAGACTGCTGACACCGTCATCATATTCGATGTAAGTAATGTATGATCTTCTCGTTGGCACTTTCTGACACTCCGGTAGAGTGATTGGAACCCGCAGAATGATCTGCAAGCTATGGCACGTGCCCACAGAATAGGACAAAAGTCGCATGTCAGTGTGTACCGCTTCGTGAGCAAGGACACGATGGAAGAGGACGTTTTGGAGCGGGCGAAGAAGAAAATGGTCCTAGAATATGCCAGTGAGTGTTCAGTCATTAATTCATTTCCGTACTTGATGAGAATGATGATCTGTCAGTCATAAATCAAATGGACACCTCTCAAGCTCACCTAAGTTCCAAAGGGGAGAAAATCAAAGACTCTGTGAAACCGGATAACTTGAGTAAAGATGAGCTAACTGCCGTTCTCAAATATGGCGCCCAAAAAATGTGAGTGACGAAAAACACTCAATGATTTGTGCTCATGCGCCTCAGGTTTGACAAGGACGACTCGCAACAGAATCAGAAATTGGACGAGATGGACCTCGACGATATCCTCAACAGGGCGGAAGACCATGAAACTATAGCTGCTGGCGGCGACGGTGGAGCATCGCTCGGCGGTGAAGGTTTCCTTGCTCAGTTTGCTGCCGTGAGCGACGTCAAAAACGATATGAGTTGGGAAGATATCATCCCACTGGAAGAGCGTCAGAAGTTCGACCGCGAAGAGGAGGACCGAAAGGTAGAAGAGCTAGCTGCTCAAGAGCTGCGCGACCGCAAACGTTCACATGCGCCCGTCTCATATGAGGGCATGGACGTTGACCACCCCACTTCTTCACAGGCCCCCAAGAAACCCAAAGTACCTGGACCTCAGCGCAAAACCGCAAGCCAGAAAGCGATGGAACTGAAGGAGCGGGACGTTCGTGTGCTCATCCGCAGTCTTCAGCGATGGGGTGATATCCGTCAGCGTTACGATATTATCGTGCGTTCCTAGCTTTCTTACTCCAGGATTTATGTATTGATGATGATTGCCAGGTCAAGGAGGCAAAGCTTGTCGACAAGCACAAGGCCATGATTATCGATGTCGCGGACGAGATCATTGATCTCTGTAGCCAAGCCGTCGAAGAGAACAATCAGCAGAAGCGGACCCGCATGGCCGCTGGGGAAGCCTTGACGAACGCCCAGAAAAGCAAGGCCGTTCTTGTTACATTTCGCAATGTCGGCAATATCAACGCCGAGACCGTTCTTTCACGATATCGAGACCTGCGCATTCTGAACAATATTCTTGGTGATCTATCAACAGAGGAGCTATATAACTGGTCTATTCCTATCGACAACATCCGACCAACTCTCAACTGGTCGGGACGTTGGGGTCCTCAGGAGGACGCTATGCTCCTTGTCGGTGCCTTCATTTATGGTTTTGGCAACTGGGAGGCCATGGCCAAGGATGAGAGGCTCGGCTTAGACGGAAAGTTTTTCCTCGAGGAAGGCAAGAAAGGCGAAGATTCTTCCACGAGACCGATTCCCAACGCAATCCACCTCGTTCGCCGAGGTGACTTCCTTCTGGGTATATTGCGTGAACACGACGAGAAGTTGCGTTCGTACGAGAGTTCCTTGCGGAATAAAGGACAGCTAAAGGTTTCGGCCACTCCTCCCCCAACAGTCGTGGCGTCTTCGTCCACTACCAGTAGTCGGAAGAGACGAGCTGAAAGTGAAGCTGTGGCATCCGTTGAAGACACCTCCACCAAGAAACGCAAGCGACGGCCTACTCCCACGTTTACGGACTCCGAATCATCCGATGAATGGTGCGTGTTGATTACTTGAAATCGCTACTTTTTAACAGATAGGACTCAGCCCATCCATGGACGAGGCCATTACAAAAGAGGAATTGCGACCAGTGAAGAAACAATTGGTGGGTCTTACTATCAATGGTCGATTACGAGTGTCAACCTCTCCTCAGAAACAACTAAAACTCTCAGGAGAGGACATGCCTCGAGATGACAAAGTTGCAATTTTGAAGGACTCCCTCGCCGCCATCGGCCGGCGGATCGAACACGTCCTGCAAACCAAGCAAGCTGCTGGAGAAGACCGAGAGAGGTGGCGTCGACATCTTTGGACGTATGTCAATGGCACTACATTATGATGCTGTGACACATCTGAATTTTCCTCTAGGTTCGTCACCCTGTTTTGGCCCAAAAAAGTCAAGGCTTCAAAGTTGGAGGAGATCCATGCGAAGATGGTGATGAAGGAGGCTGCACCTCGGCCGCCATCAGATGCAGCGAGTTCCAGTAAGAAGCCCCGACCCACTACAAGTGGAAAGACCAATGGGTCATTATCCGCTTCCAGCGCTTCCGTGAAAACAAACGGCAAGTCACATCGATGATATATACATTGGAAACTGCTTTCTCTCTCGGGCTTTTTATTCGATGTTCTCTCTTCTCCCGTCCTCCGTCTTATTATTCGTCAGCTTACCCGAGTAATGCAAACCAAAGCTGTTGTAATTGCAACTCTTGCTCCTCCGCTGTAACCGTACGCCTGACTCGAATGCGATCTCTTTGTAAGAATATATCACCGAAAGCAGCTGGATATCTATTGTTACAAGATCAAGCAATTTATCATGATGGGTTTGTCAATAAGCCAATTTTTTCAAGAATGCTACATCTTAGAGGGGTCGACCTCAAAAATCTATCCCGAGGCATTACAATCCCTTCTATAGGCGTCACCGTGCCGAGGAGCGCAAGGCTGACTTGAGGTTGCTCGAAGAACTGTGCTTTCGATGTCGTATTGTCTCGACGTTGACGGTGGCATCACGCTCAACCAAAAACTGCCGAGAGATGCTAGCCCCAGTTTCTCTTGCATGGTTGGTGTGTCTCTCCGCTTGAACCCGCTCGGTTCTCTGAATAGTGGGAGGGTGTATGTCGCTCTGAGCTTGCTGCCGTGCTGCCTTTATGGCTGTAACTGAGGCGGTAGTCAGCAACCCATCGTCAAAAGTATGGGAACCCAAAGACCCACCCTCTAGAAAACGCGCGTCCGCCTCTTTCGTGAAACTCTGCGTCAACGCCGTGTATCTCTTCACCTGCCAACTCATCTGGGCCGCACGTGCCAAATTGCCCTGAGAGACGGCCCACTTTTTCTCCTCCTTGAATCGTCTCCGTTCGCTGTCCGCGAGCGACGCGCGCGCGCGGAGCGTGGCGACCTCGCGTTCGAGCGGATCCATGACCCGATGCGGGTCGACCAGATCCTCCGTCGAAGACGTGATCGATGGCAGCACGGACGACTCCGTGCGCCACTTGCGCGCCGGGTCCTGCTTCGGGGGGCGTATCGGCTTGCGGGGCCGCTCCCCGTCGGCAGACGAGAACTTGACGAGACGTTTGCGGCGCTGCGTCTCGTAGTAGACCGCCGACGCGTCCACGTCCTCGTCGAGATAGTCCCGCCGGCCGCGGAAATCGTAGATGTACCCGTCTTCGATGAGCTGGGAGAGGATGTCGGTGACAAGGACGCCGAGGGCGGCGCCCAGGAGGGTCGTGGCGCATTTGCCGACGTCTTGGAGCATCATAAACTCGATGACGAGACGGGCGGCGATGGCGAATGCGACTACGAACGCAAAGTCGCGGAATTCCATGAGAGTGAAATAGAGAGCGACACCTTGGACGACGCCGAGGAGGATGATGTCCCCGATGGAGTCCGGCGTGTTAGGGTCTTCAGAAGCATGTCCAAAAAGCTTGTTGATGGCGATGCGAGTGCCCAAACCAAAGAGCAGGGCAGCCGACGTAGAAAACATGGACTAGCGTAGAAAGTCTTGAACATGCATTCCAAGTGTTTCAATTGTTGGCTTGTTTGGACTATGTACCGGAACCAAATAATACTGTCTCCCACAGGCTCAATAGTGATATAAATACAGAAAACTAACTACGATAAGGCTTAGTACCCGTCCTCGTTGTCTACATAATTAGCCATTGGATCTTGCGTATTTCGACGATTCATCCGGTAAGCCTCTGCATGAGGATAAGAATGAGAGTAATCCAACACATGCATGGGACTTACCAAGCTCTTCTTCCGTCACATCGTGGCTGCTGATTTCCATCCCCTTCGTTTTCTTTGAAAATCGGTCTTCATCATCGCCTCCCCGTGCTTTCCGCTTCCTCTCCTCACTGAGGGCTTCCGCCAAACGGTCTTTATCGAGCGTGACATCCCCTTCTCCAACACGCTTTTTGGAATAGTTCTGCTCTATTCGCCCTCTTGATTCTGAGGTAGCCTCAGGTGCTGGAGGTTCGGATGCTGGTTTCGAAGATGAAGAAAGAAGCGCCTGGGCTGTTGATGCGTGCGAAGCTTCTTTGCCAGCCTCACCAGCGCAGTACGACATGTGGACGCTCGAGTGACAACACGCATAACCCCAGATGCCATTCGACGCATCGTACCACGAGCCCCACACCGACGTATGATTGTTAATATAGACTGAGGTAGGGTGAGTATCAGCACATTGGTCGGGAAAACACGACCCACCATCTTCAGGATACTTGGATCGCGCCTTTGCACGTTCTTTGCCTTTGATGACCTGGCCCGTCCGAGAGTACTCAACATAGTTTTCTGTCTGGCCGTCCATGATTTCCTTGGGAGCCTTCTCGAGGTACCGCTCTCCTCCGTACTTTGCGAGGATGGAATCCTTGGTCACCTCCTTGATATTCTCTTTCTTGGTTTTGTATTCTTCATGCAGGAATTGACCTTGCGTCGGGCCTGCATTCAGGTGGACGTCATTACCACGTTGAGCAGCTTGCCACGCAAACAACTGGAGTTGCTGAACTTCTGGTGCTTCACCAGAGTACCGGAAAAAGTTCTCTCCCGCAAACTTGGCCTAGATTTGGCGAGTCAGAAGCAACCATACAGAGGAGGGGAAATGACCCACATCTTCTGGGGCAATGTTCTTCAGAGGAGCGTCGCGCATAGATCGGGTCTTAGGGTCATAGTAAGCACTGTCCGGATCCAGGTTGATGAGGTATTTGGCAGTGTCTTCTCGTATACGCAAATTACGAACGGTGATACGAGTCTTGGTATCGAGTTTCTGACCAACTGCATCGGCCGCATCTGCGTACTTGTCGTCGTCTGCATCCTCCTCGTCGCTAGAGCCAAAGTCGGGATCGACGGTTTTCTTCTCGTTTCCTGCCTTTGCCACCTTCCGGACAGCAGCCAAGTCCGTCGTAGTCTGATTGTCGATCTCCTCCTCGCGAATCTTCTTCCGCGCCGCCTCGACAGCCTCGTATTCTTCGTAAATCATCTTGTGCTCCGACGGATCGTAACCATTCCACCGGTCTCGCTTTGCATCATAGCCACTCGCGACCTCTTGAATGATTTCGTCTGGTTGGATGTCCTTGTTGGTGAACTTGGCACCTTTTTTCCGAGGACGCTCCAAACAGTCCTGCTTTTTGTGTGTCATAGCCCCGCAATTCTCGCATGCACCCTTGCGATATTTCTTGGCTGCAGGACCGGCACGGGAACCGCGGTCATACCAGCCGTCAAGTTTGTTGGAGGTACGATCATCCGCAGGTCGACGTTGATGGCTTAGTGAAGGGGCACCGGTGTCAAGATACCAAGGTGCTTGAGAGATGTATTCTGGAGTAGCGTGAGCACAAGAAACAAGAAATGGAAAGGGGATGGTAAACGCACGAGGAATGTGTGGGTTGATGGGCTTTCCCTCCTCATCGAGCGCGGCGGGTGCGGTACCGGCCTTGCGGGCGGCATCGAGGTCTTTCTGGCGACGAAATTCCTCGCGCGAAAGCTTTCCAACAGCTAGGTTAAATGTGAGTTGTGAACTTGGAAGATGCAAGAGGCTGAGCGTACCAGAGGAAGCCATGGTATTTGCATGACTAAGCGACTTGGTCAATTGAAACTCGAACCAAATTTCTTACCTCTGCCGTAGATGGACACTCGATCAGCTACTGACACCGACTCGGATGCAGACCGAAACGACGTCTTGCAAATATTGCTGGAGCAAGAACCCTCCACCCCACAGTTGGTTCAAAAAGTTTTCTCTCAAGTTCAGGCAGAATTCACGTCGTGGAACGATGCCTACTGTCAACGTGCTCTGACCTCATTCACTCCTCCATCCGCTTGGCAGTCGCGTTTGCACCCTGACTTCCGCCTGCCCAGTTTCAAAGCCTCCATGACAACTACCCCAAGGTCTTTGTCTGTTACTGTACCAGAGGTTTCATGTTCGTCGCAACTGGTCTCTCAAGAAACGTATTCGCTCGATGGAACGCTCGACGGTATTTCCACATTCGAGTTAAATATTGTTCACGTATCACTCCCTCTGGAACCTCATCCGGCGTACGAATCATGTCCACCCCTACATCGTAACGCTTTCAAGGGCGACGACGCGGACAACATGGACTTCATTCCCTATGCGGATGATCACACGTTCGAACAAGCAAGCCACTTGCGTCACTATGGGTCACTCTCGTGGCAGCATTCTTTTGATCCTGACTGTGAGCATCCTACGCGTCCTACGGTTATTCGACAGGATAACATACAATAGCTGCACAGTGGAGGTCATCGTCCTAGAGGCAGTGCATAGACTACGACTTCAATACGCTCTCACTTATGACGAAATTGAAGATTGCAACGTTTTGCCGCTCGCGTTACACTCACGACCCGGTAAACCTGGTTTACTCGCTACGGCCCGAAGACGGTGAGCAGCTCGGACGCCTTCTTGAATTCTCGCTTAACGCCATGTAAAGCGACCAACTGGACTGGACTGGGAATACGACTCCCTTGTCTTATTCCTTTTTTTCTCCGACGCGTTCAAAAGGGTCCGATTTTCGCAATCATCTCAGAACCTTGAACCTTCTATTTTGTCCCAATCTAAACTGCGTTGAGCCATTTTGCAGTGTTCACGGTGCGTAACATTGCTCTACGGTCCATACTTGCATTTCACCCATCACAGGTTACGTATAGCGGAACCCAACCCGATGCCCCTGGAGCCACGACCTTCGTTGTCCCGTGATCTTGCTGT
Source organism: Tylopilus aff. striatulus (assembly GCA_038094335.1). Taxonomy (NCBI): domain Eukaryota; kingdom Fungi; phylum Basidiomycota; class Agaricomycetes; order Boletales; family Boletaceae; genus Tylopilus; species Tylopilus aff. striatulus. Next base: position 5,761 of record JBBPTY010000288.1, on the reverse strand, counting down.
GGCAGCGAGGCCGTGTCGAAATCAGTGCTTTATGAATGGCAAGATAAAAGCGGTCCGTCCAGCGCCTCGTCGTTTACACAGTGCTTATATTATGTTCGTATGATGCTAGGCTAGCCCTCGCTGGAACGAAGCGGACCTTGACATGTTTAAAGTCATTTCTGAAATATCGCCTAATGCGACACCTTGTGACCTTGCAGAGCTATGCCTCAAGCCCTGTTGTGAGGTGATCCCAACCCTCCATTTGATACCTGACAAGATCTAAACCAAAAGTTAGGTATTTTACTACGGTAATTCGTTATGCCCAAGCAATTCGGAGAACGACCGACTTAGCAGCACCAGAAACCGATGCCGTACGCACAAGTTTAATGGTACATTTCGATCTCGTGTGGATCTCTTGTGATCTGACCTTCATTCCAGACATGGATCCATCACAATTTACACCGTACGTACAGGCCTCCGTACCCACTCCATTTTCATTCCTTAAGGCCTCGCGTTAGGAATGAACCGTGCCACCACCCGGGTCCTTGCAGTGGTTCTACATGCTCCTGTTTCAAAAACCATTCACACTGTCACCGTAGTTGCAATTGCTCTCTACGTTGTAAGCCATCCTCATCAACATTCACATTTGACACGTACCCATGTAATTATAGGCAACCGCCGATGGCAAGGATGTCGTTGCCCAAAAACCAGGTCAAGGGTAAGCTGCGTGGCAGAAAAATGCCCTTGTATTGAAGCATCCCGGGAGTGTGATCCAGAATTGTGCACCAATTGTAGATGCACGTGAGTTTTACTATATACATTGCTGTCACTGTACTGAATTGTATGACAGAGGTATGTTTGTATTCACGGTTTTGGTACCATGTTTTTCTTAGGATTTTAGCCGACGACACACCCTGTCGCAATTCCCAGATCTGGCGTGGAGTTCACAAGGTTTGAAGTTACTGGCATGCAAACGAGATCTTGCTCATGCACAGCAGAGACTAGAGGTCAGGAAGAGTGATTGGGGACTGGGGGCCTTTTTGACCGAAGAAGCGAAAGCCGGTGACTTGTTAACGGGTACGCATTTCAAATGACATGCAGGCGGGTGTGTCATGTGTTCTCCGTTACAGAGTATGTTGGGGAATTGATTTACGAACCCACAGTCGAGAGTCGGGCGTAAGTCCTATTTGCTGTTGTTGATTCCAGCTTATCTTCCTGTTTATGCGCAGAGATCTTGCTGCACATCGCAACCGGTGTTATGTCTTCGGTTTGAACAACACATTTTCGGTGGATGCAACATATGCAGGCAACATCTCGAGATTCATCGATCACGCAGATGCAGGAAGTAAACGAATAAACAGTAAAGCCTTGGGTATGACCTTCCCCTGCGTTACCAACGCTAGCTGATTTTACACCTTAGTTCGGTTGGTCAATGGAGATCATCGAATTGGCATTTTCGCAAGTAAGTCCTCGGCTATGATGGGGAAAACTCACGCTGAGCCCATTTCTCAGCTCGTGACATAGAAGCTGGCTCACAGGTCCTGATGGACTACGGGTCTCTATTTTTCTCCGACTGAGATGACGGACGTTTTACTTTTCCGAGGCGTTAGGAGTCTCTTGGCACCTAGGTCGGCCTGCAGTATGTATTCCCCGTTGTCAAAGTAAGCTATACATAGTTTTATTAAATTCTCATGAGTTATCCGCCGTAACCTCCCCAGGGTGCCTACCGTGAAGTGTCAGAAGTCATGGCGGGCTGGCAGGCGGGCACCTGCCACATCCGCCATTGGCACTCTATATGAACAAGCGTAATCATCAGCGAATATTCGGCGGTGGCACATCCACGGCCATGGCACATATGGAGTATGTATGGCGGCGCCACTTGGCATCCTTCCAATGGACGCCCCTGTCAGGGACCTAGAACGCGGACAGTTGGAATTCAGTCGCAATGACATCCATGACCTAGTTGTGACTGCCGGCAGACACCCTTTCCCAGTCAGGCAGGACAAACCATCAAGTGGCAAGGGTACTTGAACTGGACATCTCTTGGTACACGGTTTACTTTGATGAGCCGACAATGGGTACTAGAAGTATGGATCGCGGTCCGTATCCGGCGTTGTATTGTGGGAGTGCTTAGTACTGCCCATTGACACTGTTACGACCCTCTTAGGGCCAGCGTTTGACAGGTGCCTCGACCTCTTTGTACTGTCCAGGGAAAGAGGCGGCCATTCAAAGTCAGACCATTACGGCCAGCACTGGAACCAGCGTTTCATTGTAGGGTATAAAGTGCTGCCCCCATGCACTTTGGGGGTCTTCTCACGTTTCCCTTGTATAACATGCTTCCCTACCCGTAACCCGTTCACTACACTGGCATGGCTAGAAAGCCTTCGCTGATAGAATACGGCAAATGAAAGGGGTTCCGTCCAATCTCTCGACTGTGGTATGATGGTTTCTGCCTGTGTTTCAGACTGGCACTATTTTCCTATTCTGTTCTATGTCAGTGCTGTTGAAACATGATCAGTTGATCCATCTCCTGTAATGCTCCTGGATATTCGCCTGGATCCCGCGATATCCTCCTTTAAAGCTTTATGCATGAAAAGTGGACTGGTGCCATGGGGGTGTTCAACATTATCGTGCGTCATCCAAGGTGTTGCCATTTGGCAAAGTTGAAATACCTCGTCTCGCCCTCCGAATTCTGCGCGAATATTCTTTCTTCGCTACGCGCTGTTCTGTTCGAATATTCTGCAACCCCGACCTGATTAGAGCTTGCTAATTTTGATGCACTGACTTTTAGCGCTTGTTGGCCCGCAAAAGATTCGCCTATTTCGCATCGCATGGCCGAAATAAATCCACACGGGCCCTTTCCCCCGCTGACAAGACAACCCCTCAGTCGCTTATGATTGGGCAACGCCTTACCCGGTGTTCTTTGCGAGGATGATATTCTTTCGCACATATACCATACGGTCGGGTTCCTGTCCCAGGGCACGGGTTCACATGGACGAATTTTGGTATGCAGTCGATGCCTCATGTTTCTGTTGATCGGATGGCTAGCGCCCCTTCGTAATCGTGGTGGTGTGGGGACGTCGGAAACCTTACGTCGACCAACTCAATCCAGCCCTTTCTCCCGCTCAGCCACCTTAAAACCCCTGGCGTTCTACTTCTCCCTGTCCTCCTCCCCCTTCGACTTTATCTTCTCCCGCGAACGCGTTACGGCTCAGTCTTCTCCCCTCATCACCAGACTTACTAGCTAGGGTTATACCGCCTATCTGCTCAACGATAATTCGCGTCCGCCCCCGATCACCATATTCCCCTAACGGGATCAATAATAAACTCGAGAGGAACAGCCTTATGGACCCCATGCACAGGACAGAGAACTTGCTGTACAGTGATTCTGGCTCAAGTGTCAATGATGTGTACGTTTTGAGTGCCATATAAAGGTTGCTGCGTTTGTGACTCCCTCTACAGCAGTTTGCTCGGACCTCAAAGTACGCAATCCATTGCGACGAGCAATTTTGGCCGACCCGCCCCCTGTTCCACTGCCCCGTTCGTTCCCCTCCGTTAAATTCACGTTCATATCTGATATCATTTCTGTCAGAACCCCCATGTTGGCTCATTACAGGAATCAATTGGACTATGCTATACACGCGATGCCGGTGACGT
>JBBPTY010000287.1:0-21515 GCA_038094335.1 Tylopilus aff. striatulus | reverse complement strand
ACTCATTGGTGGTCTCTTTCAAAGAGGAAAACTTTTTATTAGGTAGTCCATACATAGTTTTTATAGTCTGGGCATACCTGAGACTGTATGGAACAGAAGTACAAAAAAGGATAAAGAAGGGTAGCTACAGTGTCTGGGACCTGAGGCAACTGTGCCCATGTCCAAACAACATGCCGGCTACCTGCCGTATGTGATACAATAGTCTGAAAATAAAATTGTCAACCCAAGTGAATCGGCACACACAGCTGTATGATGGTGACTATCAACCTTTGGGCAGACCTACTCAACTACTTGAAATGCTTGGAACTGGGCCAGACTTGCCCACGCAAGCCTACTAACTTGAATAAAACAAATATCTGAGCTAAAGACTTACTTGGGTGAATCCCAAACACTCAGGCCATACATGGCCAATGAATCTTGACTGACATGACTTATGTGGGCATGACACTGTGGGTTTGGGGCATTGCTGGGCTCGACTAGGGACCTGTGGATGAAAAATTGGAGAGGAGGGACTTGTAACCATAGAGAGCTCCTTGCTTCTACAGTGCTGGTCTGGCTATGAAGGGACTGATGAAGAAACTTCTTGGCTGCTGGCAATGGAACTTGGCCATGCCTCAGAACTGGTGGAGGCTTTCCACTTCTGTTATCCAGAAAAACCTGGAACTATTTCCACTTAATTTCTGAAAATTCCAGAATGCAATGCATACAAACCAAATTCTATGTACAGGAAGAGGGACAAGGCTTGAACATTATTACACCTCTTTGCTATCCTCACCCATTTCCACTGCCTCCTCTTTCGACCCTTCTGACCCTTCTGCTTCCATTTCCACCTCCATATCTCTCTCCGCTTCCACTTCCACCCTCACCTCTGCCACTGCTATCTCCTTCACCACCATCTTGTCTGACCACTCCCTTGCCTCTGTCTGCAACTCCCCCAGATCCCTCTCCACCTCTTTGATCTCCCCCAGGGTGATTAACTCGGTGGTTTCCGAGTCCCCTGACTATGGCCCATAGACCTCCTCTGCCACCAGGTCCACAAGGTTGTGGAGGAGGGAGATGGTGGTGTCAAAGTGCCTACTCTGTGCCACCACCACCTTCTGGTGGATGTTGATTGTGTCTGTGATCCGGTCCAGGGCCTGGACAATTTCTGAGGCCCCAGAACCACTTGGACCTGATGCACCCACCTCACCCACCTCATCCTTGCTCATCCTGGCCTGCTTCCACCACTGCTTTCTGTTTCTGTCTTTCTGACCTCTCCTCTCCTGGTCACTCACACCTAGCCTTGGCCCAGGTGCACTCAGCATAGGAATGCCCCTTCCTGGGCCCTTCCTCACAGACCAAGTCCCAATCCTCACAACAGTAGCACGGAATGACCTCTTTCTGCATCCGCTGCTTACCTTTGTTGCAGTGTTGTTGCTCAGCAACTGCAGCCACCTAGCAGGGTCAATATCCAGCCCAGAAGGAACTCTCTCTCACTCACCTGTTGCCTAGCGGCCACATCTGCCACTTTCCATCACAAATCCACTTCTACTTCCATTGCCTCCCTCTTTTCCTCCGCTTTCCATTTTGCCTCCTCCTCCAACCTCTTCTTGGCCTCCACTTCTGCCTTCTTCCATGCCTCCTCCCACCACACCTGTGCCTGTCACTGCTTCTCCCTTGTCTTCACATTCCAAAGGGCCTTGTCATCATCAAGGCATTCAGCCAAACGGGAGTCTTCCCACTCGGTGATGTCAGCAAAGGGAGTGCTGGAAGTGGACATGTTTCCAATGATAAGATGATGGTGGTAAGGGGTAAAGAAGCACCCTGGCAGACAGCAGGTTTATAACCAGAATCCACTCAAAATTTAAACCCAGAAATCTCTGAGTGGACCTTACAACTAAGCAGCCTTAAGGGGTTCAGGCCTAAGAGAGGGATACTGTCATATCCTAAAATAGTGCTAAGTACTTCTGGATGTTCTGGTAGTATTTCCACTGGGGTTTCCAGTGACATATTGCTTACTAAGGACCCCTGACCCTCGGACTTCCCACGATCTATTTCCATTTGGTTCTTCTTGTATTCTAACACTTGCCCCTGACGTTTGACTTACTTCCATACCTTGTACATTCTTCACTTGACATGCTGTTCCCACTTAGATCACCACTTCGAACAGCCTATCCTGTATAGCACACAGCTTCTGGTGGTTTTCCAGTTCCAGTGGTATGTTACATTCTACACTTGATGTGCACAGCTACTACCCCTACATTCTTGCTTGTTAGTTGTTTCAGATTCCAGTATATAAAGACCCCTGTATCTACTGTACTCCTCAGTTCAAATATCAAATAAGACCCTCCATTGAATCCTCTTAGCTTTAGCTCTACTCTGATCTTCCAACCTTGAGGATGATGTGCACAAGGATGCGACACACAAGTCTTGCACCAAAGATCCTCACCCCTTACTATTACCCTCTCCAATACTTTCTGGGCCATTTTGGTCCCCAGAACCTTCTGACCCCCAAGATTCACCCAGAGGAACTGGGCTTGATACCACCAGCACACCATTCAACCATGATGATGAACCCAATGAGTTGAAGGAACTGCAAGGACCATCAGAAGACCCTGTGGATGCATTGGGTGATGATGATTGTCATTCAGATGCACCCACAGAGCTGCCCAACATGTTGGAGGGCAGGTGAGAGTGGTAGGGCAAGCCATGGACCAAGGGAGTTGAGTCAGAAGCATCCAGGCAGGATGCAGAGGCAATGGACAACAGTAGTGATGACATGTGTTGACCTGAGGAGCCTGCAGACCCATTGGGTGCAGTGGTGGACCCTGTTACAGTTGCCTATTCTCTTTCTTTCCAGGTCTAGTCTATTTTCATACATGGTTGCTGTCAAGTCAGTCTATTTATACTCCTACATAGCCTTGTCACTATGGACATTGCCTTCTCTGCCCTTCTCTCTCACAAAGGGCATATATCCCCACTACTTACATTACCTTATTCATGCTTCCTTTGCTTGCCCTTGAGTATCCTGTTCTCTATAAGTATTACCTTCTCCATGTATGTAGTTTCTCACACTTGTTCTATGCAATTATACACTTGACTTGTGTCCTTGACTTGTGGCCTTAGTCCCACAACTCTAAGTAAGCAAACCCTAAGTCCTCAGTTGTTCCCTCCTTCATCCCTTGTTCTCCAGATGCAGTGCCTCTTCATGAGTGCCTCCTGGAGCCACTGATCACAGCTCTTGCATAGAGCATAACAAGACCTGTGATCAGTGGCTCCAGGAGGCACTCACAAAGAGGCACTGCATCTGGAGAACAAGGGATGAAGGATGGAACAACTGAGGACCTAGGGTTTGCTTACTTAGAGTTGTGGGACTAAGGCCACAAGTCAAGGACACAAGTCAAGTGTATAATTGCATAGTGTCATATTCTGTTCCCCAACCCCACCCAACTTTCCCAAGGCACCCCAAACTCCACCCTGATGTATCTCTGTGTACTCCACATCATGTTCCCTGAACCCCACATCATGGCCTTCAGGCTCAATTTTGATTGATTGGTTAAATGCTGGGACCTTGACCACCACCTATGATCTACATATTCAATGCCTAGTGCTAAGCAATTGACTTGCATGTCACCATCAACCCTCTTTCCTAGCATTCCTCACTAGCAACTTCTTTGGACCAGTACAATCCTTTCTTCTCCTTTTGTTGTAGATCTGTTATACTTAACTTCAAACACAGAACAGTATATAAAGTCCTGAGACACATCCTGTAGACCTCAGTTTGTATATTGACTCTAGAACAGCCAATCCCACTCTTCTCCTCTTCAACTTGGGCCAGACTTGAGTAAGGGTGTGACACATAAGTCCTATGCCAAGGCCTTGACCTTACACCCTCTCCTTGTACTTCCCCTTCCTTGATCACCTTCTGCTTTTCCTCTTGGACTTCCATCTGAACCTCTGTGTACTAGCATCTGAACCTCTGAGGACTTACATTCAATCTCCCTCCATCCCTTCCTGCCCTGTCCCTTCCTCCACACCTCTGTCCCAAACCCCTTCCCCTAACCTCTGGCACTTGGTTCTGACACATAGAACAAGTGTGAGAAACTACATTCATGAAAAAGGTAATACTTATACTCAAGGGCAAGCAAAGGAAGCATGAATAAGGAAATGTGAGTAGTGGGGATACATGCCCTTTGTGAGAAAGAAGGACAGAGAAGGCAACATCCATAGTGACAAGGCTATGTAGGAGTATAACTAGACTGACTTGGCAGCAACCATGTATGAGAATAGATTAGACCCAGAAAGAAAAAGAATAGGCAACTGTAATAGGTCTTGTATAAAGTGCAACAAAAGAACAAGTGTGCTTTCGACCCCCCTTATTTAGGAGTGTTGTCATATCCCAAAACAGTGCTAAGTCTTTCCAGTACTTCCAGTGATGTTTCTGCTGGGGTTTCCAATGATATCATGCTTACCAAGCACTCTTGACTTCCAGACTTCACTTGTTGTCACCCCTATTTAGTTATTCTTGTGTTCTGACACTTGTGCCTGACATTTGATTGACTCATGTACCTTGTAGCTTGACTCTCTGACATATAGTTCCCATGTAGCACCCAGCTTCTGGTGACTTTCTGATTCCAATGCTAGTTTCCACACTACACTTGATATACACAGTTACCATTCCTACAGTTTCACTTGTTAGCTTGTTTCAGATTCTAGTATATAAGACCCTCTGTATCTACTGTTCTCTTTAGTTTGAATATCAACTAAGTCCCTCCATTGAGTCCTCTGAGCCATTGCTCTAATCTGACTCTCTAACTCTGAGGACAGCATGCACAAGGGTGTGACACACAAGTCCTGTACCAAAGATCCTTGCCCCTTCTGCTGTTTCCACTTTCCAGAACTTTCTGACCCCTTCTGGACCCTTCTGCTCCTTCCAGAACTTTCTGATCTTCTGAGATTCACCTGGAGGAACTGGGTTTGACAAGTAGGGTTTAAACCCTTGTATGAGAAGAGCCTTTGGACTTCTCTGTAATGACAACTTGGATTTAGATGAACCCCCAACCCCAACCCCAGCCATTGCCCTAGCCCAGAGCCAACCCTAAGCCCAGAACACCCCAGATATCCCCAGAAACCCCCGGTTTCACCTCAGGCCCCTCCTATCAAAAGTGGCATTCACCCCAACCCCTGTTGAACCACAAAGACCCTCATCACCCCTTGAAGACCCCTTACCTTTCACAAACCCTAACATCACCCCCATGCCTTCCAGCCCAGTTGCTCCCCCTGTACCCCTTACTCCAATACCCCATGCCTCAACACCCCCAGCACCCCAACTCCCACAGATCCCCATGGCCACTGAACTCAGAGCTGCTCTTCCTGTGGATTTCAATGGAAAGCTGAAAGATATTACATGATGGATACTGGTGATGGATGGTTACTTTGAACTTAACACTAGCATCTACAACACTGACAAGAAAAGGATCTACACCATGTTGAACAAACTCACCAGTGGAAATGGAGCTAAAGTTGCTGAATAATGGTATGAACGGATAAAGGATGCAACCATTGATAATGCAGAAAAGACCATTGCAAACTTCACTAAGGACCTCAAAATGACCATTTTCCCCTTCAATATCAAAGCTACAGCTTGCAGTCAAATTGGAAAACTCAAGCAAACCCCTTTCAAGTTGAATGATGGAAATTGGGATGATGGATTTCAGCAGTACATTACAACCTTCCAAAACTTAGCAGCAAAAGCCCAAACCATGGATGAGGTCAACTTGATTGATCACCTTGGTGCCAAAATGGATAATCAAATCTCCACTATAATTCTGTCTATGTTTCCCATCCCTGAAACAGTTGACACTTGGATCAAACAGGCAAAGATCTTCCATGCACAAAAGATGTATATCCTATCCCTCTGAGCTGGGAAAGGAATCTCCACTCTCTATAGCAGCTGACCCACCAAAGACCCCAATGCCATGGATGTCAACACTATCACCCTTTGAAAACTCTCCCCTCTCAAATGAGCTCAATGCATCCACAAAGGATGCTGCTTTAGATATAGGAAAAAGGGACATAATGCCCAGCAATGCACCAAGTATACTAACACCTCACCAAAAAACCCCTTTCCCCATCAGAATGTCTGTAATACAGAAACCTCCTCATCAACCACCCCCACCTCTGCTTCTGCTCCAACCTTTTGTACTCTCTCAGCCATAGAGACATATGTAAACTCATTAAGGACTCAAGGGAAGTCTGAGCAAGAAGTACTCCAGATATTAAAAATGTGTTTTGAAGAACCCATAGAGGAAGTGGCTGTCACCCTTATCAACTCAGATTTTGAAATCAAATGCAACCTTGGTGTTTGCTTCTGTAGATCTTGCCCATGTACTTACTGCTCTACCCAATGAAAGAACCTTTTGTATCCCTATGAAACTGAGAGCTGGGTAAGAAATCATCAAAACAACAGCACTCATTGACTATGGAGCCACCAGAAACTTCATTGATATTAGACTTCTTACCCTCATTAAATTTCCTTTGAAACACCTCCCAAAACCCATCATTGCCCACAATGTGGATGGAACTGCTAATGCTAAGGGAACCATCCTATGCAAGGCCAAAACTAAACTCCTATTTCCAGAACTGAAGGAAGAAGCAGAACTCATGGTTCTGAGCCTAGGATGAAAACAAATTATTCTAGGAATGCCCTGATTGAAAAAATGGAATCCAAAGATTGACTGGAACTCCCACTCACTCATCCTCCCTCAAAAAACCAGGACACACACTGACCCAGACCTTTCCCTGCAACAGTATCTACTTTGATGGCTTGGACTGGATATGAATTGAAAGACTGCCCTCTGACTAGTCCAAAGGTTCCTGAAGGAAGTTGAGTCTCTTTGTGAGTACCTCCCTTTGGGATATGGTGGTGAATCCATTAGCAAAATTACTATCTCTACCCAATTGGCTCAAGCTGAGAACCCTAAGGAAATAATGATTTCTGAATGATGCAAAGACTTTGAGGACATCTTTTCAGAAACCACTCATGACAAGCTCCCCCCTCATTGACCTTATGATCACATCATTGAGCTCAAACCCTCCTTTATTCCTAAGACTGCCAAGGTTTATCTCTTAAATCCACCCAAGAGGGAAGCTTACAAAAGTTTTGTCAAGGAACACCTGAAAATGGGAAGAATTAAACCTTCAATATCCCCTCAAGTCTTCCTGTTCTTCTTCATACCTAAGAAAGATGGCTCTCTCTGCCCTTGTCAAGACTATAGATACCTTAATTCTCATACCATTCACAATGCCTACCCTCTACCTCTGATCTCCAAACTCATTGATGACATGAAAGACACCACCTGATCCACCAAATTTGACATTTGATGGGGCTATAACAACATCTGTCTTTGTGAAGAAGACCAATGGAAAGCTGCATTCATCACCCAACATGGCTTATTCAAACCCACCATTATGTTTTTTGGATTTAACAATGCACCCCCCACCTTCCAATCCTTCATAAACCATATCTTTGTAGATATGATTTCAGAATGATGGTTGAAGATCTACATGGACAACATAGGCATCCACATCAATGGAGACATCAAACTCTACCATGAAAGAACCTGCAGAGTACTCCTTCAACTAAGAGAACATGACTTATCCCTGAAACTCACTAAATGCCTTTTTGACACCAAATGTATGGAGTTTCTAGGGATGATTATCAGACAAGGGAAAGTTGAAATGGACCCTATAAAACTAGAAGCCATCAGAACCTGGAACCCCCCCACTACCATTAAGGGAGTTTAATTGTTCCTAGGATTTGTGAATTTCTATTGCAAATTCATCCCCAATTTCTCTAATATTGTTACCCTGTTAAATTTCCTGACCAGGAAAGACAAACCCTGGGCCTGGACCCTCCTCCAGCAGCATGCCTTTGAATCCCTTAAAACTACCTTTTCCTTTGCACTAGTACTTCATATTCCTGACATCACTCACCCATTTACCCTCATGACCAATGCATCACTCCTAGAAGTAGGTGCTGTCTGTTATGCATAACACAAAACCTGTGGTTAATAACTCCAGGAGGCACTCATGAAGAGGCACTATATCTGGAGATACTCGAGGGACAAAGGAGAGTGTTGACTGAGGACCCTGAGGTGACTTACTATGATTGAGGGATTAAGACCTCAATATAAGGACACAAGTTAAGCATGTTATTGTGAAGAACAAGTGTGAGAAGTTACATACATGGAGGTGTGTCTACTTAAGTCAAGAAGGAGACCCAAGGGCAGGTCACTACAGTGTAAATAAGGCAGAAGGGGGCTGTGGGGGATACCGAGTCATTAGGAAGAGGGATGACTAAGGAGGTAGTGTCTGTAGTGAAGGAAACATATAGCAATGTAACATAGACCTGCTAAAGCAGCATGAGGCAATGCTGGGATGAGAGAAAGAGAATGGGTACCTGTAATATTACCCCCTCTGTACATTGGAAGTACCACTTCCAAATCACTCTCTAGCACCATACCTGGGGGATCCAGAGGTGTTGGTATAAGCCAATTCATCCCAAGGAGTATCGTCATCAATAATATCCTGGATGGGGGAGTGGGGTGGAGAGGAGAGACGTTCCACCAGAGGTACCTGTGTCTGATCTTGTCATCCATTGTTCATTAGGGTGTATATGTGACCATCACCAGGAGTAAGACATAATGGGTTGTTGGACCCATAGTCAGGTGGTTGATAGTTAGGAGGCATGGGAGGTAACCCCAAAAAGGGGTAACAGGGATTAGTTTTAACAAGTGTAGATGGGGCAGTGGTCACCAGCAGGGCAGTAGGGTCAGGGACCAGAGGAGGATGGCAATGGGCAGGGTTGGGTGAGTTTGGAGTTTGGGAATGGTGGGAGAAGTTGTTGAAGGACATTTCAAACATTCCTAGTTGGTGGGCTGCACTTAGCAGTTGGTGGTCTAAGTCTACCTGAAGATGAGAAAGGGTACAAGCAAAGAATGGTAAACAAGTTAAGAAGAGTTGGGGACTTCTAGTTAAAAGATCAGTCAAGGGAATAAGACATTGTTGGATCAGGAAAGCAGAAAGTAAAGTGAGAAGGAGAGAGTCAGTTTCCATATGATTTTCCAAGGCAGTGGTAAGTTGACTGTCCAAGAGGGTGATTCCAAGCAGTAGGAGATCAGCTTGTCTGATTGGCTCTGTGAGGTGTCTAGTAAAGGGATTTGGTGTGGACATGTTAGATCAGCAAGGATGGTGATAGTGATAACAGCAATTATGCCAAAGATAGCAATAGCAATTTGAAGATGGTAAAGTTGTTTGGTAGTCCAAAAGGGTTTGGCGATGGGGTGAATAGATGGGAGAGTTTGGGAATCAGTCATGCAAGGGGGGTACTTCATGTAGAGACACCTTGTCCTCATTTCTGGTTTATGTTAAGGCATGATTCTTCTTATATAGGGATAGGAGGGATGCAGAATGTTGGAGGTTGGATTTGGGCTTCCAAGTGTTCTCAGTGGAGAAGTATCCCTTCCATGTGACCAGATATTTTCAGATCTTACTGATGTTTCTATGGGAAATGATCTGTTCCACTTCATATTCTTCTTCAGAGTTAATGATAGTTGGGGAAGGGTGAAGGAAGTTGGGACTATGTGTTGGGGTTTCCTTATAAGAAGAGAGAAGTAACGCATGGAAGACATCATGTATCTTCCAGGTGAGGGGAAATTTTAGTCAATAGGTCAATGGGGATAGTACTTGGGTAATCTTGAAGGGTCCATGGTGTTTTGGGGTGAGTTTTCTGAAAGGGTAGTTTAGGCGAAGGTTAGTAGCTTCTAACCACACCTTATCTCTGGTTCTCCATGGGGAGAAATTTCAGGTGTTACGTTCCATCATGATCTGATGGGCTGTTTCATGTGCCATGGCAGCTTCCTTTTGGGCTTCTTCTAGGGAGGATAAGTGATTCTGAAGAGCTAGAAGGAAGGTCTTGCCCAGTGGGGGGTAAGCATGAGGTTCATACCCTAGTAAAAGGGAGAAAGGGGAGACTTTGGTCAAGAAATGGGGGACCGAGTTGTGATGGAATTCAGCAGTGGTGAGGACTTCAGGCCATTTCCAAGGGTGATTAGTACAAAAGATCCAGAGATACATTTCCACTTCCTGATTGGTTCAGTCAGTTTGGCCATCAGTTTGTGGGTGATATGCAGTGGAGAGGCAGACATCATAGTTGAGTATCCTAGTGAGTTCCCAAGCAAAGGTGGATGTGAATTGGGGTCCTCAATCTGAGATGATCAAGTTGTGGAGGCCAAATCGTTTGAATATGTGGTCAAAGAAGATTTGTGCCACTTCTGCAGTGTCAATGGTTTTGGAGTATGGGACAAGAATTACTCCCTTTGTAGGGCCATGGTTGACCACAACCATTAAGGAGTCATGTCCATGGGACAAAGGTAGGTCCATGATGAGGTTGACGGAGATCTGCTTGAAAGGTAGTGTTGACTTGGAAGGGATAGGTGTGAGGCCTGGGACAGTGGGATGGGTGTTTACTTTGTTTTGCTGACAAGTGGCACATCCAGCAACATAGTTCCTGACAAAGGTGGCTAGTTCTGGCCACCAGAAATCCCTTTTTATGATTGCCTGGGTGTGGTAGTGTCCGGTGTGTCCAGAGGTGGCAGATTCATGGAGAGAGTGTAGGATTGCAGTGCGTTCTGAGGGGGGTATATACATGCATTGTTTGTAGTAGAGGTGGCCATCAGCATATGACCAGTCAGCGAACTTGGACCCAGGGAACAGTGGGTCTCTGTCATGGAGGCTTTCAATAGCCTTTAGGACTAGGGGATTGGAGGCAGAGGAGTTTTGGATGTGGCAGGCAAGGGTGAGGTCAAGAGCATTGACAATGGCTGGTTCAGGGCATATGGGGGTGTTAGTGTTATCAAGGGTGGTGTCTACCTTGTCTTTCCAGGAAAGGGCATCTGCTGGGCCCATTTTAGTCCCAGGGGTAGTCTGCCACAAGATGGGGAAGTCTTGAAGGAACAGGGACCAACAGGCCTATTGTTGGGATAACTTTCAGGGGTTTTTGAGGTAGGATAGGTTCTTGTGGTTGGTGAGAACAGTAATTGAGTGGGGGGTTCCCAGGAGGTATTGTCACCATTCATCCAGAATAAGGATGACTGCCAGTAACTCCCTGTCATAGATGTCATAGTTTTGTTCTGCTGGGATGAACATCTTGGAGAAGTAAGCACAAGGGTGAAGGTCACCATTACTGTCATACTACATGAGGATTGCACCAGCCACTAAGAGAGATGCATCGGTCATGAGGGTGAATGGGTGAGAGACATCAGGTATATGGAGTATGGGAGTGGACAAGAAGGTCAATTTGAGTGACTCAAAGGCACATTGTTGGAGAGAAGTCCAGGCCCAGGGTTCACTTTTCCTAGTTAGAAGGTTTAGGGGGGCTACTATGTTGGAGAAGTTAGGGATGAATTTGTGATAAAAGTTCACAAACCCTAGGAATGAGCAAACCCCCTTGACATTGGTGGGAGGGTTCCATGTCTTGATGGCCTCCAGTTTTGTTGGATCCATTTCAATCTTCCCTTGTCCAATGATCATGCCTAGGAATTTCATGTGTTTGGTGTTGAAGAGGCACTTGGAGAGTTTCAGGAATAAGCCATATTCCCTTAGTCCCAAAAGTACTCTATGGGTCCTTTGATGATGAAGGTCAATATCCCGATTAGTGTGGATGCCTATGTTGTCCATGTACACTTTTAGCCATCGCTCAGAGATCATATCTGCAAAGATGTGGTTCATGAAAGATTGGAATGTTGGGGGTGCATTGTTAAATCTGAAGAACATGAAAGTGGGTTTGAATAGTCCAAGAGGGGTGATGAATGCTGCTTTCCATTGATCTTCTTCATGCAATTGGATGTTATTATAGCCCCATTGGATATTGAATTTAGTGAACCAGGTAGTGTCTTTCATCTCATTGATGAGTTCAGAGATCAGGGGAAGGGGATAAGCATTATAAATAGTGTGAGAGTTGAGGTACCTATAGTCCTGGCAAGGGTGGAGAGAGCCATCCTTTTTGGGTACAAAGAAAAACAGAAAGGCTTGAGGGGACATGGATGGTTTGATCCATCCCACTGTAGAACAACAAAAATATATCTTGTGGCAGAACTCCAAGGGAGAGCCATAGTGCAAGCAAAGAAGAAAAAGAGAATAAGGGAATGAGTGATCATCCCAAAGGTTTCCTACTGAGTTAGTTCTGCAAAGGTAGACTTAACAAGGGAGGGCTGACCAAACCCAAGTGAAGAAAAAGATGAGTCCAAGTGACTCCAAGTGCAACTGCACTGAATAGGGGCCTCTGGACTGGACGAAGTGCCAGCTGGGCTGAAAACAATATGAAAACTAATATATGAAAGACCTGTGGTGGTCACTTGCTATTGAGCTTCCCCAGACACTTACTGGTAGTCTCTTCCAAAGGGGAAAACTTTCTTATTAGGTAGTCTGTTCATAGCTTTATAGTTCAGGCATACCCAAGACTGTGCAAGAGAAACTAAAAAAAAGATACCACTGCCCAGTCTGATGACCAGGGCCAACTGTGTAGGTAAGGGAGTACTGCTAATACTACAAAATGCAGGTAGTGGTTTAGCCCGAAGTCCAACAGATCCGTTCAAGCAACACTGCACACAGCCACACAGTCACTGCTACCGGGCCTTGGATGGTCCAACTTGAACTGTCTAAGCACTTGGACTCAGTTCATACTTGACCACGCAAGTCTACTAATGTAAACTGGTGTGAATAGCAACTAAAACTTACTGCAAGTGAACTAGAAAATGCCCAAACCATACTTGGCTGGTGCTACTTGACCAGTATGACTGACTCGGGCATAATACTCTTGACTCAGGGCATCACTGGGCTCAACCAGGGACCTGTGAATGAAAAGCCAGGGGTTAGGGGTTTGTAACCATAGAGAGCTCCTTGCTCCTACACCATCTTTAAGTGTTCCTCAATGAAGTTCTTACACACTTCCTTTTTGGCTGGGTTTAGGGGGTATACTTTAGCGATTTTGGGAATGAAGAAAGGTTTAAGCTCAATGACATGGTCATAAGGTCAGTGAGGAGGGAGTTTATTGTGGGTGATCTTGGAGAAGACATCTTCAAATTCTTTGCACCAATCTGGGATGCTTACTTCCTTAGGGGTTTCTGCTTAGGCCAGTTGGGTTGTGATTGTGATCTTGTTGATGGATTCACATTTGTATTCCAGAGGAAGGTACTCATGAAGAGACTCAGCGTCCTTCGGAAACCTCTGTGTGAGGCATAAGATGGTTTCTCAATCTCCATCCAACCCAAGCCAGTAAAGAAGATAGTGTTGAGGGGACAGGTCAGGACTGGTGGTGGCTTAAGGTTTTTGAGGAAGGATGATTGAGTGGGTGTTCCAATCAATTTTAGGATTCCATTTCTTGAGCCAGGGCATCCCTAGGATGATCTGTCAATGTTCTAAGCTTAGGACCATAAGCTCAGCTTTTTCCTTGTGCCCAGGGAAAAGGAGTTCAGTTTTTGCTTTACAAAGGATTGTTCCCTTGGCATTTATTGTTCCGTCCACATTATGGGCAACTATGGGTCAGGGAAGTCATTTTAGAGGAAAGTTGGTGATTGTAAGGAGACCAGTATTGATAAAATTACCTGTGGCCCCACAATCAACAAGAGCAGTGGTTTGGACAGTTTCTTGCCCAGCTCTGAGTTTTACAGGAAAACAAAGAGTCCTTTCATTGGGTAGAGCAGTGATTACATGAGCAAGATCTATAGAAGTAAATGTCAAAGTTACTTCCAGGTTTAAAAATCCATATCATCAGTGAGGATTACTGCCACTTCCTCCATTGGGTCTTCAAAGCACATCTTGAGGGTTTGGAGCACTTCTTGTTCAGATTTCCCTTGGGTCTTCAGGGAATTTATGTATATTTCTATAATGGAAGGGGTATGTGGGGTTAGCATTGTGACATTGGTTTTCTGGGTTGCAGTTTCAGCATTGTGGACATTCTGGGATTTTTAATTTTCTTTGGGGGGGGTATTTGTGTAGTTAGCACATTGTTGAGCATTGTGTCCTTTCTTCCTACATCGGAAGCAGTGTCCTTCCCAGAGGCAGCAGGCATGTTCCAAAGGGGACAGTTTCTTGAGGGTGATGGTGTTGACATCCATAGCATTAGGGTCTTTGGCAGACCAACTGCCCAAGTAAAGGGGGATTTCCTTCACGTTTCAGAGGCCTAAAATGTGCATCTTCTGAGTGTGGAAGTCTTTAGCCTTGAAGATCCAAGTTTTGACAGTTTCAGGAACTGGGGACATAGATAAGACCATTGTGGCAATTTGATTATTCATTCCTGCGGCGAGGTGGTTGATCAGGGTAGCTGTGTCCAGGGTTTCAGCTCTCAGGGCAAGGGTCTCAAATGTGGAAATGTATCGTTGGAATCCATCATCCCAGGTTCCATCCTCCAACTTGAATGGAGTTTGCCTTAGCTTTTCAATTTGTTGGCATGCCTTGGCCTTAATGTCAAAGGAGAAGATGGTCTTCTCCAGGTCCTTGATGAGGATTGTGACAGTTTTCTTGGCCTCCAGAATGGTCATGTCTTTCATCTGGGTGTACCATTGCTCAGCTACTTTGACTCCTTCTCCACTGGTAAGCTTGTTGAGTATGGTGTAAACTTTCTTCTTGTCTGTATTGTAGATACTGTCATTAAGTTCAAAATACCCTTCCATTGCTAGAGTCCATCACATTATATCCTCAGGTTTCCCATTGAAATCCGAAGGGAGAGCAGCTCAGAGTTCAGTGGTCATGATGGGTTGGGGGACTGGGGGTATGGGGGCAAGGGGTACTGGGGCAGGGGTTATTGGGGTGAGGGGTACAGGGACTGGGGTTACTGGGGTGAGGGGTACAGGGACTGGGGTTACTGGGGTGAGGGGTACAGAGGTGGGGTTTACTGGGACAACTGTGGGGCTGGGGAATCGTGAGTTTATAACAGGGGAAAATACTGCTCTGCTCTGGGGATGAGAGGTCTGGGGTGGAGCTGGGGGTTTCTAGGGATCTCAGAGAAGTGCTGGGTTGTGGATGAAGTGGTGGTGTGGGCTGGGGTTGATAGTTCTTCAGGGTTGGATTCATCAGTGTCATGAAGCCCAAAGTATCTTCTCATGCAATGGGGTAGACCCTGCTCCTAAATAGGTGGGGTCAGAGTATGCTTGTTCTTTTGTTACATGTAACATAAAACCTGTGGTTAATAACTCCAGGAGGCACTCATGAAGAGGCACTGCATCTGGAGATACTCAAGGGATGAAGAAGAGTGTCGACTGAGGACCCTGAGGTGACTTATTATGATTGAGGGATTAAGACCTCAATACAAGGACACAAGTTAAGCATGTTATTGTGAAGAACATGTGTGAGAAGTTACATACATGGAGGTGTGTCTACTTAAGTCAAAAAGGAGACTCAAGGGCAGGTCACTACAGTGTAAATAAAGCAGAAGGGGGCTGTGAGGGATACTGAGTCATCAGGAAGAGGGATGACTAAGGAGGCAGTGTCTGTAGTGAAGGAAATGTATAGCAATGTAACATAGACCTGCTAAAGCAGCGCAAGGCAATGCAGGGATGAGAGAAAGAGAATGGGTACCTGTAACACTGTCCTTATGCAACATGATATGAATGGTGATCTTCACCCCTGCACTTATTTCTCCAAGACCTTTATTCCAGTAGAATAAAACTATGACATCTATAACAGAGAACTTCTAGCAGTCATTCTAGCATTAAAAAAATGGTGACAATATCTTCTAGGAACATCTCATCAGGTCACTATCCTCACTGACCACAAGAACTTATTCTATCTCAAAGACCACCAGAAGTTATTTCAACAACAAGCATGCTGGTCCCTATTCCTCCAAGACTTCCCCATCAAATGGCAAATAACCCTTGGTACAAAAATGGGTCCTACAAATGCACTCTCTAGAAAAGAAGTAGTGGTCACCACTCAAGACAACATAGATATCCCCATTTGTCCTAAGCCAGCTATCATCAACACCCTTGACCTCACCCTTGCCCACCACATCCAAAATTCCTCTGCCTCTGACCCTTTGGTACTAAAAGCCATCAAAAACCTTCATGATGGAGACCCCTTGTTCCCTAGGTCCAAATTCTCAGACTGGTCCTATACTAATGGGCATCTCTATTACAAAGATTGCATGTAAATCCCTCCCTCTGAACATTCTACCATTCTGCACTCCCTCCATAAGTCCCCTATCTCAGGTTATGCAGGATGGTATTGCACTCAAGCCATCATTGAAAGAGATTTCTGATGGCTAGGGCTAGCTACCTTTGTCAAGAACTTTGTTATGGGATGCACCACCTACCAATAAAATAAAGTGAATACCCATCCTGCTGCTCCCATGATGTCCCCCATCCCTTCAGTCACTGCCCTTCTATTCAAGCAGATCTTTGTGGATCTGATCACAGACTTACCCCCCTTCAGGGGATATGACTCTTTACTGATTATGGTTGACCATGGCCTTACTAAGGGGGTAATTCTTATCCCATGCTCCAAGACCATTGATACTGCAGGAGTAGCTCTAGCCTTCTTTGATCATATATTTAAATGCTTTGGCCTTCATGACTCAATCATCTTGGATCAAGGCCCTTAATTCACATCTGCCTTCTCCAGAGAACTGGCTAGAATCCTCAATTATCACATTTACCTTTCCACTGCCTACCACTCACAATCTAATGGACAAATAGAACAAACCAATCAGAAAGTAGAAATATACCTTCAAATCTTGTACTAACAACCCTTGGAAATGGTCAGAATTTCTTACTATAGCAGAATTCCACCACAACTTGGTCCTCCACTCCTCCACCAAAGTCTTCCCTTTTTTACTTTTTCTTGGATATGAATCTAGAACTTATCCTCCCATTGGAAAAACATTCCTCCTAGCTCTTCAAAGTTGACTATCCTCACTTGAAGAGACCTGAAAAGAAGCCTTGGCAGCATATGAATCTGCCCAATGGATCATGATGGAATGAAGCACCAGGAACTTCTTCCCTTAAAAGACCAGAGATAAGGTGTGGTTGGAAGCCACTAATCTCTGCCTTCACTACATTTCTAGGAAGCTCACTCCCAAATGCCATGGTCCCTTTGAAATCACTCAGGTACTATTCCCATTGACCTATCAACTAAAACTTCCTCCCACCTGGAAAATCCATAATGTTTTCTATGCCTCCCTGTTATCCCCTTATAAGGAAACCAAAGTGCATGGTCCCAATTTTCTCTGCCCTCCACCCACCATTATTGACTTCAAAGAAGAGTATGAAGTTGATTGGATTATCTCCCATAGAAACATTGAATGAATTCAGAAGTACCTAGTCACATGGAAAGGATATTCTTTTACTAAAAATATCTGGGAACCAGAATCTAATCTCTGCCATGCCAATGTCATCCTTTTTCAATATAAAAAGGAGAATGAGGTGTCTCTATATGAAGTACCCCCCTCCCTTGCATGACCTTCTAAACCATTCATTGTCTCTTCATCCTTTAAATTATCATTAGTATCACTGTCATCCTCACCATTATCTCAGTTATTATCCTTGCCACCTTAACATGTTCATATCAAATCCCTTTGCTAGATGCCTCCAAGAGTCTACCAGAGAAGCTGATCTCTTACTACTTAGGCTTGCCCTCTCTGACAGTTGACTCACTACCACCCTGGAAAACTGCATGGAAACTGAGTCTCCCCTTCTTTCTTTACTATCTGTTTTCTTGATACAATGTCATTTTATCCCTTAGCTGACCTTTTAGCTAGAAATCCCCTACTCTTCACAACCTACCTTCCTTTTCTTTTGAGTACCCTTTCTCACCTTTAGGCTGACTTAGACCAATCACAGCCTACCAATTGGGAATGTTAGACATGGTGATTGATGTTGACTCTTCTTTTCATCCTTTAGGCCCTCCACTAGTCCCCACTACACCTTCCACCCCCATTGATGCATTACCCCACTCACAATCCTCAGAACTCCCTCCTCCATCTTGCAGTTGCTGTCATACCCTCATCTCTGACCCCAGTATACTATGCATCACCATATCTCCAGCTCCACTTACTGAGAGTAACCCTCACTGCTCTTTTTTTGGCCTTCCACTTACTCCCCCTAATACTTAATCCCCAGACTATGGCCCAAATAATCTGCTCTGTCTTATCCCAGGTGATGGTCATGCCTACATAGTATTAGTTAGCTCCCAAACTGAACAAAACAATATTTCATTGGTGGAACAACTCTCTTCTCCCTCTCCTACTCTATTCACAGAGAACATCAAAGAGGATACTTTTTGGGACAATTCTGCTTATGCCAAAACTTCCAGATCCCCTGGATATAGGGCTAGGGATTGATTTGAAGTGGTACTTCAAACATAAAAGGGAGGTAATGTTACAGTTGCCTATTCTCTTTCTTTCCAGGTCTAGTCTATTCTCATACATGGTTGCTGCCAAGTCAGTCTATTTATACTCTTACATAGCCTTGTCACTATGGAGATTGCCTCCTCTGCACTTCTCTCTCATGAAGGGCATGTATTCCCACTACTCACATTTCCTTATTCATGCTTTTCTTGCTTGCCCTTGAGTATCCTGTTCTCTATAAGTAATACCTTCCATGTATGTAGTTTCTCATGCTTGTTCTTTGCAATTATATACTTGACTTGTGTCCTTGACTTATGGCCTTAGTCCCACAACTCTAAGTAAGCAAACCCTAAGTCCTCAGTCATTTCCTCCTTTATTCCTTGTTCTTCAAATGCAGTGCCTCTTTGTGAGTGCCTCCTGGAGCCACTGATCACAGGTCTCACATAGAGCATAACAGACCCAATTGATCAAAGTGGACATGTCATGCATGGAAGTGCTGATTGTGTCAGAAAAATCCTTACCCCCATTATAATGCTGTCAGCTGATGATGCCATTGTTACTATCTTAAAATGACATTAACAAATGGCATTAGGATAAGATAATGGGTGTGACTACCATAATGATGATGAAGGCCTGTTGTGACACTCTTGTCACACTTATCCTTGTATCATTATGAGATAAATATGTAGTAATGATAGAAATATAAGGGCCTTCGAATCCCACTCTCACTATAAGGCTTTTGCTTACCCATTGGCTCATCCATGGTGTCCTCTTACACCACCTGAACCTATACCTGCTCTGAAGACTCTGGTGCTGCACAGGTAACTATATTACAGTGCATTTACTGTGGCAGGGCTTTTCAAAAAAGGGGCCTCAAAAGCCATAAAGCTGCCTACAAGCAGTGTTTTGAAGAAGATGAGCAGTATGCAGTGATAAATGCATGCTTTGAGAGTTCTCAAAAAAAAGGTGTGCCTCACATTTTGGCTCACTAATTGTTCAATGCATTTGATTTTTACTGCAGCAAGATGTGAGGCTTGTTGAAAAATACTCAAAAGAATTGGTTCTAAGCCCTATCTGCCTTCCAGAAATCCCATGTTGAAACCACATGCTGGTCCCTCTGAAGAAGTCCTCAACTCAATGGGTATAGGTAAGCCAGCTGTAGCAACTTAAATAGATCAAATCCTAACCTGAGTGGCATTGATGATATTGAAGCAGATATTGCCCTACCTGAGGAGAATAGCCAGGGTGCTGATCTGGGTGTGGAATTACCTAAAGCCAGTTCATCTGGACTTGCAGGAGAACATGTGGACACCAGCCCAGGTATGTATTCCCACCTTTACTAAGTTCATGATGGCAGACTCCAATGTTAACCCATACCAATTTTAGTATCTTCAGACCTGTCAATGTTGGCCCTGCCAGCTGATCAGCATGTTTCTGGTGGACCTTCAGCTCAGCACCACTCCAAGGAGTTTAAGACTGAATATCACCCTTGTAGTGGCCACCTTGACCTTCACCAGTCATATGAGCAATTCTGTGTCACCTGAACAGTGGTACCTCCTGAGGACAAAAGACCATGGCATCCCTTCCATAACCTGGGTGATTTTGAATTTGCTGAGGTCACATTGAATACAGGACTCAATGTTACTCAGGTAAACAGATTATTAGGTCTCATTTCCCAAGTAGCAGATGGAAGCATAAAGGTTAGCCTCAAGAACTATGAGGACTTTCAACAAGCTTGTGATATAGCTGCTGCTGAACTTACCCTTGTATGTTTATGTTACACCCATATTGAGCAAAATGTATTCAATATCACATCGATTGTATAGTTTCAAAAACATGAGATTATTGAGTTGTACAAAGGTGAATCACAGGTGTATGAAGTCTACACTAAGCCCATCTGGTCTTGAGCTTTTGACCGACTTGAGAACCCTTTGCTTGCACCATACTTCATGTGGGATACAGAGCACCTGTACAAGTACAATGGAACTAACTTTGAGTGCTTTTATGATGAACTGTGGACTGGATATTACTGGTGGGACATACAAGTACACTTTTAGATTCACCTCCTATGTTACCATAACTAAGTAATATAATAATGTGCTACTGTATATAGTCTAATCTCCTGCAAGACATGGAGAATGCAGTATCATTTGAACTCATTCTCTATGCAGACAAAACAAGGCTCTCATATTTTGGAACTGTGAAGAGATATCCAGTCATTGTGTGATGTGCAAATTTTTCCACCAAAATATGGAACAGTCAGGGAATTGGTGGTGGGTGTGTCATAGGATGGTTACTGATTGTAAGTTACTATTCAAGACTCCAATTCAGCTTGGATTGTGGATTCACTAATCATTGATAGGTTCCTGAAGATGCTGATGAAAAAGGAAAGCTTGGTTATATGACCTTTAAGTGCATTGTCTGGCACAATGCATTCTCCAAGATCCTTAACAGCTGTGTGGTGGAAAACTCTCAGACAGGATATACACACACTTCTTCATATGATAAGATTATGTCCACACTGTTTCTGATCCTCCTGATCTTGTCAGAAGACTATAAGGAACAGTAGGTTTTTATTCATTTATTTGGTAAACAGATTACATTTTGATAGGTGTATGATGTCACTGATACAAGGGCAATTGGGCAAACTGCCATGCCTGATCTGCCTTGTTCTCCTAGAACAACTTCACAAACTCTCACAGGACTGTGATGATTGGTTAATATCCAAGGCATAGAATGCAGTGGAGTTACATTGCCACAATCACACTGCTGGAAATGTGGTACTTAAAGTGCTTGAGTTGCATCCCATCAAGGTGAGATTGACATGTTGCCATGTTTATATGGCCTTGATGACAGCATTAACTCATTCACATGAACTACAGAATGTATTCTGGAAGCTCAGGGACTCTAATCCCCATCAAGCCCTCAATTTCAACCAGTTACACTACTTTGACAGTGGACTTGGTGGTAAACATCTATTAAACAAGGATAAAAAGGTGCTAGGTCATCTTAGATGACCAACTGAAGCTATTGTGGAAGCATAGTATATCTATTTAATCTTTGTGCTGCCCATGATGATACCATTAACAATTCCATTGCAATTTAGCCTCAAAAAATTCCCACATTGATGTGGATT
>JBBPTY010000286.1:0-21583 GCA_038094335.1 Tylopilus aff. striatulus | reverse complement strand
CAACCCCTCAAAAGTTGTTGCCCTACTAAACCTTTTGACCCAAAAAGACGAACCCTGGTATTGGACCCCTCTCCAGCAGAAAGCCTTTGAATCCCTAAAATCCACCTTTGCCTCTGCCCTAGTTCTTCACCTCCCTGATGTCACCCACCCTTTCACCCTTATGACTGATGCCTCTCTCTTGGTGGCAGGAGCCATCCTCATGCAACATGACACTAATGGAGACTTACACCCCTGTGTCTACTTCTCCAAAACCTTCATCCCTGCAGAACGAAACTATGACATCTACGATTGGGAGCTCCTAGCTGTAATCCTAGCCCTTGAAGAATGGAGACAATACCTCCTTGGAACCACCCATCCAATTACCATCCTTACTGATCACAAAATCTTATCCTACCTCAAGGACCCCCAAAAATTATCTTGCCAACAAGCATGCTGGTCTTTGTTCCTTCAAGACTTTCCTATTGAATGGCAAATGACCTCAGGGACCAAGATGGGCCCAGTGTTACGCTTGAACCGGATAGGTACGAGCATAGACTCAAGCTAAGAGGGTCGACTACTAGTCTGTGATGACAAGTAGCGGAGAGGATCAAGGAGTGAAGCGTAGCGACTGCTTGGGAAAGACCCGAGCAAGTAGTCAAGCCAATGGTGGTTGGATTGAGTAGAACTAGCTTAAAGACAATAGTACATGGAGAACCCTATATATATAGGGTACGGAATGGCGCACAGACCATGTCTGTGTATGGTACATTGTACTAAAAAGGAAAAGAAGGGGTCAAGTATAGTGAGACAAAAGGAAAGAACAAAGACACCTAAATATGGTATCCAGGAACACAAATCATAACATTAGCCCCTCATTAAGATAAAAGGACCACCTTTTTTTCAATCTCTTATTCCTTATCTTACCAGCTCATCTTCATCCTCTTCTCCAGTAATGTCGTCACTTCTGGTGAGGTGAGGAGGAATGTAGTTTCCAGGAAGATCTTCCCTAAAAGGATAGTCAGGGGATGGAGTTCTGATTGCATAAGCCGCATCTTGTTGATCCAAATAGAGATGGTAGGGAACGTCTTCATCTCTGTCAAGCATCTGTTGTATCCTCAGAGCATGTTGTTGGACCATATGTTTGGCCACCTCTTGAAGACCTTGGATGGTCATTCGTCTTAATTCTATAGGATCAATGCGGGGTTCTACCTCTTCCAGAGTAGAATGATAAGAGGGTGGTGGTGTAGGGGATCGGCGGATTTGTGGAGATGGAGAGTGAGGAGCTGAGGGAAGAGGATTGTGGATGTCGAGGGGTAATCGTGTGATGGGAGCGGGAGGTGAGTATCAAGGAGACCCGGGTGGAGATGGGATGTTTTCTGACACTGGTTCTTCAGTGTTGGATAACGATCCCCACAGTATGGGTCCAGGATTAGAAGGAGGGTTTTTCGATGCTGGCGTAGTTGCATGAGTAGTTGCTCCCGAGAGGTGGATATAATCCATGGGAGGTATTGGATGAGGGGAGGGGGAAGTATTAACAGCAGCGTAACAAAATTGTCTTAACCCTTGGGGGTGACCTCTTATATAAGGGTGATGACGGGGATGAGGCGATGGGGGAGAGTTTGACGAAATGGAATCGTTCGAGGAGGAGGAAGAAGACCTTCAACCAGTATGGTACGACCAGTGAGGGCGTTGTCTACAGTTCCCTAAGGTGTGGCCTGGGGCCCAGTGTCGACACGCTGGGCATCTATACCTTCTGCAGTGGGGTTGATCATGACTAGTGTGATGGCAGTGCAAGCATGCAGCCCAGTATCGATAGTGGTATTCGGGAAGGGGAGGATTGTCTTGATTTACAAAATCATTCACTGATATGTCCAGAGGTTCTTCAGTGACTAATCTGGAAGACGAATGATTGGATGTCCCCATATCCCTTAGTACTGCATCTACTGTGGAAAGAGCATCCTTGAAGTGGAGTCTGGCCATTAATGTCAGGAGGTTTTGGTGTAGCTGAAGATCAGTGGTTTGCATGAGAGTAAGAGCGGGAAGGATATCTGGCTTGTTTGATAGGAGGCCCATGATGGAAAGAAGGTGGTTGCATATGGCCATATGGTTTGTATATAGTTTAATGAGATTGGCAAAGACGGACGATGGATCTAAGATTTTCTCCATGGGGAAAATGAGACGAGGATCTAACATAGCAAGGTCTAAGATGGCAAATTCTTCTTCGGTAGTTTCACACTGAGGTTGGCCGTGCGTGAAGAAGGGGAATCGATGAATAGGGAAAGGTTGTTCGGCCAGATGATCAGGGAGAGGGGCGAGGAAGACAGGGATTTTGTTTGAAGGAGAGGATTTAGTGGGGATGGTAGGTGCATAGTCGTTGTTGTTGAGCTCAGTGGACATGGTGATAGTTGGTACCCGAGTGATGGTGGTCAGAAGGATGAGGTTTGTTGGTGTCGAAGAGACTTTTTATATCTTTGAAGGATTTCCAAGGCCGATTGAAGTTCCGATTCTGGTAACCAGGAATCTTCATTAGCCGAGTATCCTTTCCATCGGATCAAGTATTTCCATCGGGGGCCTGTTCCTTGATGACAAATGATTTTTTCGATTTCGTAATGTTCTTTGTCATCAATAAGGTCTGGGGGTGGTTTAGGGAAATTCTTTCTGTAGATGGGGTTCTCTTTGTATGGAGATAGAAGGGAAGCGTGGAATGTGTTGTGAATTTTCCACGACTGTGTGAGTCGGAGTTTGAATATCACTGGGGATAATTGTTCTGTGATTTTAAAGGGTCCTTCTCGTTTGGGTGAGAATTTTGGATTTGGAAGGGATCTTTTTAGATTTCGTGCTTCTAGCCATACCATTTCTCCTTTTCTGAATTGGATGACTCGTCCATGAGTTCTGGCTTTCATGACTTGCCTTGCTAAGTCATGCGCAGCAAGTGCTTCTGCTCTTGCTTGTCCAATGGATTTTAGTTTTTCTTCTAAAGCAGGCATGGAGGAGGTAGGGATAATTGACGGAATAGGGCAAGGTTCATATCCCATCATGAGATAGAAAGGGGATTGGCAAGTTACGGAGTGGGGACGGTGGTTGTGAGCGAATTCGGCAAATGGAAGGTAATTGGTCCAAGATAAGGGATTGTTTCTGCAGAAGATTCTGAGATATGTTTCTATCTCTTGGTTTACTCTTTCCATTTCTTCGTCGGTTTGAGGGTGATACGCTGTGGATAAAGATAGTTCATATCTGAGGAGTTTTCCTAGTTCTTTGGTGAACATAGAAGCAAATTGCGGTCCTCTGTCAGAAATTATCTTGTCATATAGTCTGAAACGTTTGTATACCTTTTGTAGAAATAAAGTGGCAATTCCTGCAGCATAGACGGTCTTTGTAGTTGGGCATAGAATTACCCCCTTTGTAAGCCCATGGTCGACCACGACCAGTAAACTATCAAAGCCAGAGGAAGGAGGGAGATCGGTGATGAGGTCACACGATATGTTTTGGAATGGTTGGGTCGCAGTAGAGGGTATGGGAAGGAGGGGAACGCGTGTGGGGTGGGTATTTGTTTTGTTTTGTTGACAGATTGCACATCCTTCCACATATTTCTGAACAAAGGTGGCTAGTCCTGGCCACCAATAGTCTTGGGCGATCAGTTGTCGGGTTTTTAAGTTTCCTGGGTGTCCAGCTGAAGGATGGTCGTGATGAAGGGCAACGATTTCTTTTTGGAGATCAGGAGGTAAATAGGTTTGATTTTGAAAGGATAGGGTATTGTTTTCAAACCGCCAGTCTGAGAGTTGGGATCTGAATTTGGTGGGGGTTTCCCCTGGTAAAGCATGAAGGGCATCAAGGACGAAGGGGTCTGAGGAGGAAGACGATGCAATTTTCTTTAGTAATTCTTTGTCAATAAGGTTGACAAAGACTTCAGGAGGTAGTAGGGTGATATTGTCATTGTCATTGTCTTCTTTTGGGAAATGGTCCAGTCTCCTTGACAAGGCATCAGGAGCTGAGAGGAGTTTGCCTACCACATGAGTGAATTTTAAGTCGTATTCTGAAAGGTCCAAGAGCCATCTGGCTTGTCTTCGGTTAAGTTTTTGTGGTTGTCGGAAGTAGGTAAGGTTTTTGTGGTCGGTGAAGACATGGACTGTGTGCGGGGATCCTTGGAGGTAGTGACACCAAGATTTGAGTGCTCTCATGACTGCTAAGAGTTCTCGGTTGTAGATGTCATAATTCCTTTCAGCCGACCCAAACGTTTGGGATATAAAGGCATATGGTTGCCATTTGCCATTTTTATTGATTTGGAGAAGAACTCCTCCAGAGGTGTATTTGGAGGCATCAGTGGCTATAGCAAAAGGGGAGGAAAGGTTTGGTATCTGTAGAGTTGGTTCCTTGATGAAGCATTCCTTGAGGTGATCAAAGGACATCTGGGTCTTTTCTATCCAAGACCATGGGTGGTTTTTCTTCGTCAAGTCGAGGAGCGGTCGAGCAATGTTGGAGTAGTTAGGGATAAATCTTCTATAGAAGTTGGCGAACCCGAGGAACGATTGTACTTCCTTTATGTTGGTTGGGTTTGGCCAATTCTTGATCCCTTCGACTTTGATTGAATCCATGGTGATTTCTCCAGGTTTTATGATCATGCCAAGGTATTCTACTTGTTCAGTAGCAAAGGTGCATTTTTCCAATTTCAGACACAGATCCAACTCTTTCATCCTTTGGAGGACTTGTTTGGTTCATTTCTCGTGTTCTTTTGCATCATTGGAAAAGATTAAGAGGTCGTCCATGTAAATGATGAGCCATCCTTCTGCAATAAGGTCTCGGAATGAGTTGTTCATAAACCTTTGGAAGGTAGGAGGGGAATTGGTGAGACCAAAGAACATGACTGTTGATTCGAACAGTCCTTTGTGGGTGATGAAGGCCGCTTTCCATTGGTTCCCTTCCTTGATTTGTACATTGTTATATCCCCATCGGACGTCAAACTTGGTGAACAGTTTAGCATCCTTCAATTTATCGACGAGGTCAGAGATAAGGGGAAGTG
The DNA here is from genome assembly GCA_038094335.1 of Tylopilus aff. striatulus. NCBI lineage: Eukaryota > Fungi > Basidiomycota > Agaricomycetes > Boletales > Boletaceae > Tylopilus > Tylopilus aff. striatulus. The sequence goes on along the minus strand of JBBPTY010000286.1, from coordinate 16,587 downwards.
GGTAAGCATCTCGGATGGTGTGTTCATTGAGGTATCGATAGTCTTGACAGGAACGGAGTCCCCCATCCTTTTTCTTAACAAAGAAGAAGGGAGAGGCTTGTGGAGACTTTGATGGTCATATTTTCCCTGTTTTCAGGTTTTCTTCAACAAAGTCGTCTGCAGCTTTCCTTTCTTCTGGGGATAATGGATAAAGTTTTCCAATCTTAGGAATAAATGCGTCATCCAGATTTATAGCATGATTATAGGGTCTGCTGGGGGGAATATGATCAGTGGCTTCTTTTGTGAAGATGGAGGCGAATTCGGTGTATTCGAAGGGAAGTATTGGTTTCGGTTTGGTTCTTTGTGCTTCTTGGTGAGAGTAGTGGCAGTCGTTACCTTTTGGACTAGGGCTTCTAGGGGTTGTGCTAGAAACCTTGGTCCTACTTTGATTATTTGATTGATGAAGTATTGATTTACTTTCTGTGTTACTCCATCAGTGGGGGTTTCCTTTTCCAGGTAACGGCATATCCCTTCCATAGCTATCCCATCAAAGTTTCGATGTTTAGGTGGAGAAGGGGTTTTCTTTGTGAGGGATATCTGATGATTGGTTTTGAGGTATCCTGCTCGCCTTGCCATGTGTGACAACAATAGTTCAACAGATTTGTCAATTTTTTCTTCTAGTCGAACTGTTCCTCTTTTCCAATTGATGGTAGGGTTGGCTGCTTTAAGCCATGGATGTCCTAGAATCACATTTTCTTTTCCCGCATTCATAACATAGAATCGGATTCTTTGGGTGATCTCTCCGATTTTGAGGTAGAGGGTTGCCACCTCATTACAATATGCGTTGTTGGATCGATCGATGTTTCTGATGAGAATAGGTTGGGATGGTCGTTCGGTGGGGATTTTATTTCTTTTGACGAAGTCTCTGTCTATGCAGCAGATTTGTGCTCCAGAGTCTATGAGAGCGGTGGTTGTGACGACTTTGAGGGTTTGTACCGATGTAATGAGGTCGATGGGGACATATAGGGAGTGGGGTTTGCATTGGGCATTGGGTACAGTTACATGATTTATGGAAACTACTTGCGTCGTCAGTGGTTTCCTGGTTAAAAATCCTGGTCATAGGCTTTGGCTAATTGTTCCCAGGAAGTGGCTCCTTCCCTGAGAATCCTTCCTACAGTGGCTTCTTCTTCGACTTCTTCAATGGTCACAGATACTGCAGCCACCTTCTTGGTAGGGGGTCATCTGTCTGAGCGAGGGGGAATAGGGGGTGGTCCAGTGCAGTTTTTGGCCATATGGCCTTTCTGTCTACACCTGAGACAATGTCCTTCCTTGAAGCAATGTTGTCTTTCTTCCGGGGTGAGTTTAGCGATTCGTTCTACTTTGTCCACATCCATAGCATTGGGATCCTTTTGAATGCGTGGGGAACTTTGCAAGGGTTTTGTGGAGGGGTGTCCTCAAGCTATTCCCATGGCTAATTTCTCCTGGTTCCACATTTTTATAGTTTTCTTGTACCAGGTGTCAGGGGTGTCTGGGACACTGTCGGTGGCGTAGATTCTTTTCATAAGCCACATGGGAATTCCCTGGTGGAAATATCTGCATACTGTGGGGTTATGGGCAACATCGGACAGCTGTCCATTGGCTACCCTCATTTTGAATTCACTAATGTATTCCTCGAGTTGTTCTCCTCGAGAAATCTTGGTGGTCACTAGCCATGTCCTGACTTGTTCTTCAGCATCTTGGGTTACAAAGGAGGCCCTGCAATCTGCCCGAAATTGGGCCATAGTTCCAAAGTTGGGTACCGCTCCTGCAGTAGCAGCAATGGTTCTAGCATCGGCCCATCTCAGGGCGTTTCCCTCAGTGAGGTATGATAGTGCGAAGATGACTTGTTTTTCGTTGTCATCATAGATGGCTTGGTTGATGTGGAGGTATCGTCCTATGGTGTTTAGCCAGGATTCTCCTTTCTTAAGGTCTCCATTGTAGTTGGTGGGTACTCTGATGCAAAGTTCTACTGGTCTGACAGGTACATTCTGTCCTTGGTTGCCCATTGGTATTTGAAAGATTCGTCCAGTTTGGGCAACTGGTGTGGGTGATGGTGGGGTGGGGACTCTGGGGATTATGACTTGGTGCGCAAACTGGTGTGCAAGTCGAGTTGCTTCAGTGTTTCTCTGGTGTAATTCCTCTACAGTGGGGAGGGTCTCTTCTGGGTCAAGGTATTCTAGGGGATCTTCTTCTTCAGGAGGGGTAGGGGAATTGGAGGGGGATGTTTCGACCGGGGGTGTATGTCAAAAGGTGGAAAAGATGGATGGGGGAACTCGGGGGTGTAGTTCTTTGGGGGGAATGTTGGTGGAGTTGCTGCGATGAAGGCAGACTCGTTGTAGAAGAAGCTAGTTCTTTTGTTACACTTGGACTGGATAGGTATGAGCGTAGACTCAAGCTATGAGGGTCAACTACTAGTCTGTGACAACGAGTAGTGGAGAGGATCAAGGAGTGAAGCATAGTGACTGCTTGGGAAAGACCCGAGCGAGTAATCAAGCCAATGATGGTTGGATTGAGTAGAACTAGCTTAAGGACGATAGTGCATGGAGAACCCTATATATATAGGGTGCGGAATGGTGCACAGACCATGTCTGTGTATGGTACACAATACTGGAAAAGGAAAGGTTGGAGTCAAGTGTAGCAAAGCAAAAGGAGAAAAAGAACAAGGGTGACTAAATATAGTATCCACAAATGTGAATCATAACATCAACCTTCAAAAGGAACTCTGTGAATACACAGCACAACACTGGTTACTAAAGCTTGGGTGGCAATGAACATGTCTACAAAAAGGAGTTTATATGGATGGACATGAATGAGATGATGTGAAGAAGTATTGTCAAAAGGTTTTTTTACCTGCAATGGCCACATTTGAGTCCCACATGGTTTATTTTGAAGGATCTGAGCTGCAAGGAGTTGAGCCAATATTGCAGAATAGTGAAAAACAGATACTAACTTTCATGATGAGTGCTGCTTTCATGTGAATGACTTCAAGACACATATATAGTGAGTGTTTTTATGATGTGTATTTGAATATTTGTTGGAGACTCATGATGCATGATGGCTGGTCACCATTTTATTAGTCTGTTATCTGGACAACAATTGTTGCAAAAGAAAGGATGAGGAAGAATTATTCATGTCTTAGGGTTTATCAATGCTGAAGATGGATGACTTGTGCAACACAATCAAGATGGTGAAATAATTGAAGAAGCCCATGAGATGATCTTTTCTGGTGCTAATGGTAATCCATGATGGGACACAGAGCAATTACTCAAGCAGGTCAAATATGCAATAAAGATATTTGAGGCTAAGCACCCAGACTGCATCTCACTTTTTATCTTTGATCAATCATCAGCTCATGCTTCTTTGCCTTCTGATGCATTAAAAGCATTCAAAATGAATAGATCAAATGGGGGAAAGCAGCAGAAGCAATGGAATATAGTCATTCCAGAGTCCAATCCAAGCATCAAGCAATGTGGGAAAATACAAAAGATGACACTTGACAATGGCACTCCAAAGGGTTTTCAACAAGTGCTTGAAGAGCATGGATTTGATATCAGGGGATTATGAGCAAAATGTAGCCCTGATTGTCCTTGGAAGAGTCAGGATTGTTGCATGACTCACCTACTGAGTAAACAAGATAACTTCACAAAGCAGTCATTCATGCTTGAGCAACTTATTCACAATACTGGCCATGAGTGCATTTTTCTTCCAAAGTTTCACTACAAGCTAAACCCAATTGAAATGGTATGCATTTATTCTTTGATTTTGAATAGAATATGAACTCATATATACAAATACTAGGGTTGGTGCAAATATTGCTATCATGAAGTTTTGAAGAAAACTTTTGATGAGGCAAAACAGAGTGCACAAGAAATTCTCAATGCTTGTCTGGCTGAAGTGATCTGGTGTTTCATCAATCATTCTTGGCAATTTATAAATGCTTATAGGCTTGGGCTCACAGGAAAGGCTGCAGAGTGGGCTGTGAGGAAGCAGAAACAGCACCAACAGGTTTTGCAGGCTGCAATGATGTATATTGATGCTGTATTAACTAATGTGTAGCCCAAATAGCTCTCTTGTACACTAGACTTTTACCACTCAAACTGGCCAAAAATTTGGCCATCCTAAAAATGCATGGGAAAAATATGAAAAGCATGTTTTTTGATGTATTTTGACCATCTGAGCCTAACTCTGGTGACAGTTTTCCACAAAAATATATCCTGTGCTATCCAGCAAATCTGCTGTGTTTGCCTATCCACAACTGTATACCACCAATACCATCCCTGACACTCCAGATGCCTGGTATAAGAAAACCATAAAAATGTGAAACCAGGAAAAACTCACAATAGAAATTGCAAAAGGGATCTCCTTCCATGAAGCCTTTCCTGACACCCAGCCAAACCCCAAAAGACCCTAATGCTATGGATGTAGACAAAATAGAACACATCCTGAAATTAACTCTGGAAGAAAGACAAAGATGCTTCAAAGAAGAACAATGCCTCCACTGCCATCAGCAGGGCCACATGGCCAAAATCCACCCCTCATTCCTCCCCAATCCAACCTTCAACCTTCCACCAAGAAGATAGCTACTGTAATGGAAACTATAGAAGAAGTAGAAGAATAAGCCATGGTAGGAAGAATTTTAAAAGAGGGAGCAACATCTTGGGAACAGGCAGCAGAAATCTATATTCAGGATTTTTAGAATGGAGACCATTAACAATGCAAGTGGCCTCCATCAACCATGTAACAATACTGAGTACCAAATCTAAACCATATTCCCTGTACATTTCCCTTGATCTCATTACCTCAGTTCAAACTCTGAAAGTCATTACTATCACCACTCTCATCAACTCCAGTGCACAAATCTGCTGCATCAACAAACACTTCATAAAGAAAAACAAAATATCCACAGAATGACCTCCTCATCCTATCCTCATCAGAAATACTAATAGATCAAATAATACCTCTTGCAATGAAGTCACCATCCTCTATGTTACAATTGGTGACATCACTCAATGAATCATATTCTATGTCATAAATGCAGGAAAAAAAAATGTAATCCTTGGACACTCTTGGCTCCAATCTGCTAACTCTAAAATTGACTGGTAATGGGGAACAGTACAATTACAAGAGAAAATTGACAAATCTGTGGAACTTTTCTTGTTGCACATGGTCCAAAGAGCTGATTATCTCAAAACCAACCACTGAATTTTCCTTGCTAAAAAGGTACCCTCAATCCCAAAACACAGGAACTTCAATGGTATTGTTGTTAAAGGAATTTGTAGATATCTGGGGAAAGACCTTTCTGCAGAAAGTACCCAAAAGGAGATCAAACAATACACCATCAATCATATTATCAAAATAGGACCCAGGTTTTTAGCCAAACCTCTAGAATCCTTAGTGAGAAGAATACCTACAGCAACTATCTTAGCCCAGGAAGCCAAAAAATCCAAATCAAAACCAACACTTCCTATTGAGTATCAACAGTTTGTGTCCATATTCACCAAGGAAGCAATCAACTATATACCCCTCTCATGACTGTTATATTTACACCAGATAGGCAATAACATAGACTTGGGACTTAAGGCAAAACTGACAAAAGATGATAAAGTGGAGCAAGAACATATTGTTCTACAAGCTCAAAGATGGAGTGGCCAAGTAATACTCAAGGCAAGATATAGAAGAGTAAGAGTAGGCTTATGGTGCTAGCCCAAGTATATTTGTAAAGAAAGACTATTTAAGAGATTGAGTGGAGAATCTACCTAAGCTGCCTAAGCTGCCTGAGATGATAGTAAGTGGCAAGTGATACTCAAGCATAATGAAGAAGTAAAGGATAACTCTTAACACTGAGTAAGTGGCTCTTAACACTGAGTGAAGTGATAGTAGTTTAGCATCATTACAGATGAAGAAAAGAATACTCTTGCCACTGAGTCAGTGCATAGTTTAATATCATTGCAGATGAAAAGACTTCCCATATCAAGCCTAGGTGGTAGGCATCCCAATGTTAACCCTTAGGTAGAGGGGACCTTGACCTATCACTATACTTGCCTGGGCAAGACAAAGTACAGTCCTAGAAGACTAGGTAGATTCAAGATGAGGACTATGGTTACATGCATGGTCCTTATATATGTAAGAGGGATGTGCACAGACCATGACTAAGTAAGGAAAGAATGCACTGATTGGAAGATAAGAAAGATAAAAAGAAGAGTTGTGATTGGTTAGAAGGTAATAGAAGAATAGAAGATGTGGGGATCAAGAATAGAAGTGTCAGGAGTAATAGAAGATGAGAAGCATGACAGTGATTACCATGAGAGGCCTTGGATATAATCATGGAAAATAGAAGATAAGAAGAGTACCAGTTGAGCAGTAAAGTGTAAGCAAAGCCTAGAATGATCAAGGGTAGCTGATGTGATGGATAAGAGTTAGCTAAGTAAAAGAAAAAGATAAGTTGTTATATACGAATCATAACAATGACCTTATGACCACACAATCAACTTAGATTATTCCTTTGTCTCTAGGATCAGGAAATTATATCCTCTTTCCCCAAATGATGAACAAAAAACAGTTGATGAATTCATGGACAAGAATCTTCATACAGGAAAGATCAGATCTTTGAAGTCTCCCCAAGCCTTACCTTTCTTCTTTGTCAAGAAAAAAGATGGAGGTCTCTGCCCCTGTCAAGACTATTGATATCTCAATGAACATACCATTCAAGATGCATATCCATTGCCTCTTATCTCTGACCTTGTCAACAAACTCAAAGGAGCCAAATTGTTCATCAAATTTGATGTCCAATGGGGATACAACAATGTTCATATCAAAGAAGGGGATCAATGGAAAGTCACCTTCATTACCCATCAAGGATTGTTTAAACCCACAGTCATGTTCTTTGGTCTTACCAACTCTCTCCCTACCTTTCAGAGGTTCATGAACAACTCCTTCCAAGATCTCATTGCAGAAGGACAGCTTGTCATCTATATGAACAATCTTCTGATCTTCTCCAACAACCCCAAAAAACATGAAGAATGAACAAAAAGGGTCCTCCAACAAATGAAAGAACTGGACTTATGCCTCAAATTAGAAAAATGCACTTTTGCTGTTAAACAAGTGGAGTACCTAGGCATGATCATTAAACCAAGAGAAATTACCATGGACCCTGTGAAAATCAAAGGTATAAAAGAATGGCCTATCCTATCAAACACCAAGAAAGTCTGTTTTTTCCTAGGATTTGCCAACTTCTACCAAAGATTCATACCAAATTATTCTGACATCACATGACTCCTTGATTTCACCAAGAAAACACACCCATGGTCTTGGACTGATAAAACCCAAACATCATTTGATCTTCTCAAAGAATGCTTCATTAAGGAACTGGCCTTTCACATGCCAGATCTTACTTCCCCCTTTGCCATCTCAACTGATGCCTCCAAATACACATCTAAAAGGGTCCTCCTTCAAACAAATAGCAATGGAGATTGGCAACCCTGTGCTTTTATCTCTCAAACTTTTGGCTCAGCTAAAAGAAACTATGACATCTACAACAGAAAACTCCTTGCAGTCATGAGAGCTCTAGAATCTTGGCAACATTACCTTTTAGGATCTGTTACAATTCTATCTTTACAGGTTATCTTTTTCCAACACTTAGCTAACCCTTATCTTTTACATTATTCATCTTGATTGTTCTAGGCTTAGCCTATATTCTACTGCTCAACCAGCACTCTTCTTACCTTCTATTTTCCATGATCATATCCAAGGCCTCTCATGGTAATCACCATCATGCTTCTTATCTTCTATTACCTCTGATGCTTCTATTCTTGATCCCCATGCCTTCTTTTCTTCTACAACATTCTAACAAATGGCATTGCTGTAACCTATCTTTCTTATCATTCAATTGCATTACAATTTCCTTACTTAGTCTTGGTCTGTGTGCATTCTCTAACAGTATATAAGGACCATGCATATAACCATACTCCTCATCTTGAATCTACCTAGTCTTCTAGGGCTGTGCTCTGCCTTGCCCAGGCAAGTATAGTAATAGGTCAAGGTCCCCTTCATCAAAGGGTCAACATAGGGATGTCTACCACCCAGGCTTTGTATGGGAAGTTCCTGTCATTAGGACCATCTGTGATGATGTTAAACTAATCCTTTTCTTCTTGAGACTATACTTGGCTTATGAGGCTACTTTCTCCACCAAAACAGGGTCTCTATCTGAAACAATATCAAACTACTCTTTTGGTCTATGCCATGGACCTTAAATACAGTGGCATATTCTTCTTCAGCTTGAGTGTTACTCATTGCTTATCATCCTCTTAAATACTACTCATTAAGCAGACAGCTTAGGTAGATTCTCCTGTCAATCTCTTAAATACTCTTTCTTTACAAAGATAAACTTTGGCTTGTACTTCTAGTTGGCCCTTCCACAAAACATCTATCTGGCTTGAGTATTACTCACCTCCCCTATATCTTTGGGCCTATAGAACTAAATATTCTTGCTCTATTTTACTATTTTCACCGACTTCACTTTAAGACCAAAGTCTACATCATCATCTATTCAGTGTAAATGTAACAGGATCCTCACACCTGATACATGTCTACACTGACCACAAAAACTCAACCAAAGACAAGCATATTGGCTTCTGGACCTCTCAGAATACAATTTATGATTCACCCATATTCCCAGAAAACTCCTCCTTGCACCCAACACCCTATCCTGACAATCTGACCACTTTTCAAAAGAAGACAATGACAATGACAACATTACTCTTCTACCACCTGAAATGTTCATTAACCTTATCAACACCAAACTCCTTCACAAAGTAGCCTTGTCATCAGCCCCCAATCCCCTAGTACTTGATGCATTACATATCCTACCAGGAGAAGTACCCACCAAGTTTTGCTCTCAACTCTCTGATTGGCAGTTCTCCAACAGAGTCCTCTCTTTTCAAAACCACATCTATATACCCCCAAACCTCTGCAAACAAATCATATCCCTTCACCATGACCACCCCTCTATTAGACATCCCAGAAATCTTAAAACCCAACAACTTGTAGCTCAAGAATATTGGTGGCCAGAATTAGTCACATTTGCTTGACAATATGTTGATGGTTGTGCCATCTGCCAACAAAACAAAAAAAACACACATCCCATGGCAGCCCCTCTCATCCCTATACCATTCTCAACATTCCATCCATTCCAAAACATACCTTGTGACCTCATCACAGACCTTTTGATTTTCAAGAGCTTTGATGGTTTATTGGTCATGGTCAACCATGGGCTTACAAAGGGGGAAATTCTATGTCCAACTAAGAAGTCAATAGATGCTGCAGGAATCACAGCCCTATTTCTTCAAAAAGTTTACAAATGCTTTGGACTATATGACAAAATAATCTCCAATTAAGATCCATAATTTGCATCCACATTTGCCAAAGAATTAGGAAAACTCCTTGGATACAAACTATCTTTGTTCACCACCTACTATCCTCAATCCAACAGAGAAACAGAACAAGTCAACCAAGAAATAGAAACCTACCTTCAGATCTTCTGCAGAGCCAATACCACATTATGGGCTGACTTTATTCCTTTTGTCAAGTTCACACACAATCACCACCCCCACTCCATCATGCACCAATCCCTGTTTTACCTCATGATGGAATATAAACCATGTCCCATTCCTTCCATTCTCTCTTATTTCTCACTACTGGCACTGGAAAAAAGACTAAAAACCATTGGATTAGCACAAGCTGAAGCCCTGGCTGCACGTGATTTAACCAGACAAGTCATGAAAGCCTGTGCTTACAGATGAGTCATCCAACTCAAGAAAGGAGATCAAGTATGGCTTGAAGCACACAATCTGAAAAGACTTCTTCCAAACCTCAAATTTTCCCCTAAAAGAGAAGGACCCTTCAGAATTACAGAACAACTCTCCCCTGTCACCTTCAAACTCTGAATTCCACAGTCATGGAAAATCCATAACATGTTTCATGCTCTCCTTCTTTCCCCTTACAAAGAAAATACCATTCATGGAAAGAACTTTCCTAAACCACCACTGAAACTTATTGATGATGAAGAACATTATGAAATAGAGAAAATTATTCATCATCAAGGAATGGGAACCCAATGGAAGTACCTAATCCAATGGAAAGGATATTCTTCCAACAAAAACTCCTGGTTACCCAAATTGGAGCTTCAATCAGCCCTGGAAATTCTGAAGAAATATAAAAAGTCTCTTCAATACTTGTAAAACCTCATCCTCTTGACCACCACCACTAGGAATACTCACACCTCAGAAATGTCTTCTCACACCAACTCTAAATCTCCATCCCTCCCTGTCAAACCCACTTTTCCAGTTGAATTTTTTCCTTTCTTCCTGCATGGACAGGAGAAATGCATCACCACTGAAGAAGAATTCACTCTCCTTGACATTGCTCTCCTCAATCCCTGACTCCTCTTTCTTATGGAGAAAGTTCTTCACCCCACATCAATTTTCATGTCTCTTATTAAACTTTACTTCAATCATATGTCTATACAAAACCAACTTCTTGTCATCACTGGACTTCTATCCAATGAACCTGATGTACAGGTACACTGACAGCTCCTCACCCTCATGGCTCATCTTCACTTCAAAGATGCTCTCACCCAAGTTGATCTTGTTCTTAGGGAGATGGGAACCTCCAATCAAACCATACCAGAAGGGTTGATTACTGAGGACAATTTAGACCTATCAGCCAATGACCTCATCAATCAAAACAATGAACCTCTCCCTGAATACCATTACTACTATTGGGCCACAGGCCTTCACTGTCATCACATCAGTCATGAAAAACTTCACTGCAACAGATACAGATGCCCTGCCTGTCAAAAATGGACACCTGGTCATACATTGGGGAATTGTGTTTGACACCCCCATTGAAGTTACCATCAAAGAGAAATGTCATTGTCTCCCAATGGTTCTTCCTCCTCTGACTCTCCCATCACCTACTCCTTGAGCTCACCCTTATTTAAGACATCCTCAGGGACTTTGATAGTTCTGCTATGCATACACAAACACCTCTCCCCCACCTCAAATGACACCACCTCTTGGTCATGTCCATCTCTCTGAAACTACCACTTGTGAAACTACTCCAGATGGAGAATTAACCCCTGACACCCCTACTTGGGGAATCAAAGAGTCTGGGATGACTCCTCCCCCAGCAGTGGTAACTAAACCAGTTGAAACATTGACAGAACCTTCTTCCTTGGCATCATCCCCTTGATATAACCCATCTCCTCCTCTCCCCTAATCAGAATCACCTATTCCATACCCATCCCCTACCATGGTTGACTCCTTTCCTTTCTCCCCAGTCCCTACACAACCAATGACCCCCATTGTTGAACTGTCCTATGCATCAACCATCAATAGGCCAGACTCTTTATACCCCTTAGTACCAATAGAACTTCATAAATCTGCTTGGAGATTGGTACAACAATATGTCCTCCATATCAATTATAACCTTGCACCTCAAGAAGAAAATTCACAAGGATATCAATCTCACACCCCAGGGCCTGATTTCATATCCCATCACCTACTCCAGAAAGATATTACTGGAAATGAGGAATACAACAAATTAATGTATCAAGGTATAGTGGATTGAAAAAATGGACTTTTCAACCTTGACCCAGAGCTAATGTTACAATTTATCTTTTCCCTTTATCTACAATTTCATCTCATTCCATTCCAAGCTAAACCCCTGTTTAGTGATTCTTGTACTTTCATTTTGGCTCTTCTCACTTGGTCTTGGATTCCATTTTTCAATACATGTACCATACACAGACATGGTCTGTATGCCATTCCATACCCTATAAGTAGGGTTCTCCATGTACTTGTAGTCCTAAGATAGTTCTACTCAATTCAATACCTAGTTGACTTTCCACTTACTCAGATCCCTTCCAAGCTTGTATCTATGCTTCATTCTTAGTCTTCACTGCTACTCAACTTTGAGTCTGGTAGTTGATCCCCCCTTGATCTTCATAGCTTGAGTCTACATCTGTCCTTACCCAGGCCAGACATAACACAAACATTACCAGATGGACTGATGTTGAAGACAAAATCAACATCTCCACCAATGATTTGATTAATCAAAATGACACTCCTCTCCCCAACTACCACTATCAATACTGGTTAGCTTGCCTCTACTGTCATCAAACTAGCCATGACAAATCACACTGTAACTGCTACCAATGTCCTGCATGCCAAAAGTGGGCCCCAGGCCATACTCTGGGAAATTGTATTCACCATCCTTGATGGTCATATCACAGTGGAAGATCATTTTTTTCTTCTTTATCCTTGTCCTCTTCCACCAATTCACCTCCTTTTCCCAAACCCCATAATCATCCATACTTGAGAGGATGTCCCAAAAATCTCAAACAATACTGATATGCTGCCACCAACACATCTCCCCCTCCACAAATGATCCCTCCTATGGATCATATCCAACTCTCTGAAGTGTCAACACATGCTACTACACCCAAACCTGAGTCCTCCCCTGAAATTCCCCTTGCCAAGTTACCTGGATCATAGACTTTGTCTCCAATTCCCAAAGGATTGGGACCAGTCAAAATCTTTCCTGAATCAACCCCTCTCATGTTGTCACCACAGTATGATCCTTCTCCTCCTCTTCCTCAATCAGAATCTACATCACCTTACCTGTCCTCTACCCTCATCAACTCATTTCCATCCTCTCCAGTAGCAACTTGAGCCATGTCTCCTGTCCCCACTTGACCCAATTCCCCCAAACTTCAATTCCCCTTTGCTGGGGAAAGACCCAACTCCCTTTAACTCTAGTTCCTACCAAACTTAGAGAATCTGCTAGAAGATTGGTATGACAATATGCCTTACACCTAGGATATATTCCTGACCCTGAAAGGGGAACCTATTGAGGGTACCAGTCATATACCCCAGAATCTGACTATGTCCCTCCTCATCTCACTGGGAGCAACAATATCACAGGAGAAGAAAACTATGATGAGTTAATACATCAAGGTATTGTGGATTAAATGAGAACATTTAATCTTAATGAGGGGCTAATGTTACAATTCCTTTCTTTATCTTGAGTGCCTGACATCCCTTTATGATAACCCTTGTTCTTTGGTTCTTTTGCTCCATAACACTTGATCTTGAAATTCCTTTTATAGTATTTGTACTATACACAGACATGATCTGTGCATTACTTCATACCCCATAAATAGGGTTCTATATGTACTCATAATTCTCAAGCTAGTTCTACTCAATTCAACTCCTAATTGACTTGCCACTCACTCAGATCTCTTCCAAGCAGTCACTATGCTTCACTCCTCAATCCTCTCTGCTGTTTGACTCCTTCATTTTACAGTTGATCATCTTCAATCCTTGTAGCTTGAGTCTACATTCAAACTTACCCAGTTCAAACATAACATATCTATCATGTCCTTTTCCACTATTGGATGTCTGTTGCAAGTAGTCATAGTGTAGACAAACTGTCCATCATAGAAAAACAAGGAATATTGTGATATAAAAAGCAGGAAAAGTACAAACTGAGATGTGTGCAGTGTAAGACAACAAAAATATATCTTGCAGCTTACTCCAAAGGAGAGCCTGATGCAAGCAAAAGAAAAGAAAGAAGGAATGAGTAATCATCCCAAAGGATTTCAACTTGATCTGTTCAAAGGGGGTGGTCTAGACAATGGAGTGTTGTGAAAAAGGATAGAAGCTGAGAGCAACTTAGAGCACTAATAGCCATGGACCTGAGACAGGTGATACTCAACAGGGGTTACCTGCTGATTACCTGCTCATTATATAGATATTCCTTATCTATCTAACTCTAGACAGGTGATAGTAACTATAGTACAAATACATGGTACCTATTTATGTCCAGGTGCATCACACCAGCCCATATGCTCTGTCTGATTCCAATAGGGAGAACACTAAAAGCTAAGTTTTCCAAGTGAAAACTGGTGACTCCAAGTGACTCCAAGTGCAACTGCACAGAAATAGGAGCTGCCAGACTGGACAAAGTACCAGCCAGGCACAAAGAAAAATGATAAATGATAAATGAAAGACCTACAGTGGTCACTGTTGAGCTCTCTGAGACACTAATTGGTGGTCTCTCCAAAGTGGAAAAACTATATATTGGGTGCCATGTACATGGCTTCATCAGCAAACTGACCTTTTTGTTATTTGAGACTCCAGGTGTTGACAGGGTTCACAGTCTAGCCTAGACTGTCACAGGTTGTCCAGAAACCTCCCTGAACATGTTATTTTATCAATACACTGACCTTTCTTGTTAGCTAAGACTCCAGGTGTTGACAGGATCCACAGTCCAGGCTAGACTCTCCCAGTTTGTCCAGGAATCTGTCTTTTTTTTCATACAGCTGGCAATTTGTCTGATGCTGCATTGTCATGATGGTCACCATTATTGCATTTCCATTGCATAGGAATTAACAGAAATTGTTAGTCAGCTTAATAATATGTAGTCTAATAACAATTGTTATGCAAATTGTTTGTGGTCTTGTGGTGTAATGGTTTATGTGTTAGGTTACTGCTATTTTCCCACAGTCAAGCAAGGTTGTGAGTTCAATTTGGTATATTTGAGTATTTTCTACAACTATAAATACTTGTAATTTGTGACTACTCAAGTGAATTCATAATGTCTTAGTAGACAATTTATCACTTCCTGGTGCTAGGGAACCCAAGTAACTAACTAGCTTTGTTTTACTGTGAATTATTAAGTAAGTAGACAGACTAGTCTAGTCTAGATTGAGTCTGTCACAGATCTGGACAGGTCCAGCCAGTTAGGTACCTTGCTAGAGGTGCTGAGGTGCTGTCAAAAACTGTCCAGCCTAGTACAGACTGGACTGGACTGGACTGGACAGAAGGTGGTCAGTTTGCTGATGTTTTATAGTCTGGGCACACCCAAGACTGACAAGGTTAAAACTATAAAAAGATGGTGTCCATATGGACCAGGAACAAAAGTGCTGTAAGAAAAGATAAGGACTCTTGATGAGTGTGGGGCTGCCAACCAAGACTGATTGATGTCAAGGATCAACAGAAGAAGAAGCAAGCAAGCAAATCTCATTCCTAAAGGGGTTCCAGGAAGGTAGTCATGTGAAGGGGTGTCTAGGACAACAGCAGAGAGCAAAGAAAAGATCTTCCCTGGGGTCCTCCAGACAAAGATAGCAAAAGTTAGGGGCTCCTGACCTGGATGACTTTTCCAGTTGAAAGTTCAAAGAGACAGCAACTAAGAATGACCTCAGTGGCTCCCTAGAGACTGTGGGTGATCTTCTCTCACTTTTTTGAAGGAGCAGAAAAATAAATTTCAACTACTGGAGTACATACTTTATAGTCTGAGCATACCCAAGACTGGAAATGTCAAAGGTGTCAAGTAAATAACAATTGCAAGGCCCCAAGTCATAGGACAGGTCTGCAACATCAAGAGAATGCTAAAGGTTAACAGATCCAAGTCAAATCTGACAAGGACAAACTGATGGAATGAAGCCCAATCATCTCCAGGGGTAAAACAATCATATAAGCAACCTCAGCTACTTGGCTGTGCAACCAGGTCCAATCAGCCAATGCATCCAAATTCAGGCCCTATACTATTGAGTGGAATTAAGTGAAAATAACCTCAGTTGCATGAAAGAATATGTCTGAATCTTCAAATTGAACTCTAGAAGATATACCAAAAAGTCAGTTTAGGCTCAGCTGACCAGACTGGGTTGACTCAGCTGACTTGGGTGGACAACAGGGGCTTGGGACTTGCTCAGGACTTGCTCAGGATGACCTAGAAGACCTATAAACAAAACCTTCCAAACTCTCTCCTTGCAACCATAGCAAGCATCCAGCTCCTATAGCACTACTGCCTAGCATGTAAATGGAAGGTAAAACAAAAAGGTCCAAACTTAATATCAAAGGTCTGAGGCTGCAAATCAACTTGACCACTCAGAGGGTCCAGGTCCAAGTCAGGTACACCAAAACAAAGTGCAATGAAGTAAAACTGGTCAAACTATGTGTAAACAGGTGAAATATGATAAAACAAACCCTTTTCAATCAAAATAACCATTCACTTTGACGTTGTAAGACAACAAAAATATTTCTTGCAGCTACTCCAAGGAAGAGCCTAATGCAAGTGGGTGAAAGAAAGAAGAAGGGGCAAGTGATTGTCCCAAAGGGTTCCAACTCGATCTACTCAATGGGAGTGGTCTAGACAAGGGAGAACACTGAGAGCTAAGCCTTCTGAGTGAAGACTGCCCAATCTGACCAAAATATGGTGAGTCCAAGTGACTTCAAGTGCAACTGCACAGAAATAGGGGCCTCTGGACTGGACGAAGTACCAGCCAGGCAGAGAAAAAGACAGAAAATGATATACGAAAGACCTACTGTGGTCACTTACTGTTGAGCTTCCCCAGACACTTGTAAGTTTGTATGACTCAGTGATGTGGTAACCAACTAACATTATGTATCTACCTGTAAGTTTGTATGACTAGGTAGACAGTTAGTATTGTAGTATGGTGAATAGACTAGTGTCTCACCTCAGTGGTGTGGTAACCAACTGAGGTGAGAC
>JBBPTY010000285.1:0-21593 GCA_038094335.1 Tylopilus aff. striatulus | reverse complement strand
CGGGTAAGCCAGGATGACTAAACGTAACTCGCGTAATGCAATTACAGTACACCCTTCCCCACACGGTCCCTCACATCACGACTTGTTACTTTCCCTTGCGACACGTTATTTGCATCCGCAAGCCTATTGAATTAACCATGGCAAGTTCATTCTAAACTCGTACTGTCGCCCTCCAGAAGCTGACATCTCGGTTCCTCAGTCCGCCATCCCAGCTTACGCAGTGGGCGCCTTGTGCATCACCGGTGGGATCACGGGCTACCTCAGGACACGTTCTATCCCTTCCCTCGTAGCTGGCATCGGGTGAGTTCACACCCTTGGGCTGTAATATGGTCATGTACCAACCGGTTGTGCCTCTAGTGTTGGTGCACTCTACGTCTGGAGTGCAGAGCAAATCAAAAGGGGTGCACCAAATGGCATCGAAGGTGCCCTCGGTAAGCCTCTCCACTTTTGCTACGACCGGTCCGTTTACACCCGACATCGACTAACAGGTGCCTCCGCCCTTCTGTTGATGTCCTCCATCCCTCGTATTACGAAGGGACCTGTCCCTGTGATCCTAGCCATCACCAGTGCCAGCGCAGGTGCCTACTATGGAAAAACTTTGTATGAGCTGCGAAATGCACACGCTTGAACAATCCCTTGTATAGGTGATATTCGGCCTGGTAGAGCCGTTGCGTTGGGTTGTATTCTCGTCCGTCTCCTACCTTTCTCTGTTATCTTTTGATCCACTCCTCACTATATGACCTTCAATAAAGAGTGTCAATGATTGCGATCAACACCAGCCCTCTCCGCTAATGTGTGTAAAGCTGTACATCTCGGATAAACACCAAATATTGGCCCGACGTGGTGTCTGCATATGACCGGGTAGTCTCGGGTCCGAAGCAAGGACAAAGAGCGGATCATCGCCAACTTTGAGTAATCAACCATGACCCCAGCCCCCCAGTTTAGCAGCCAATCAGGGTACGACTGGCGTGCGTTCGATAGCGGAGTTACGGAAGGAGGACTTGTCTTGCATCGAGTCTGCGACGCGAGAGCAAACGAATTAGCTTGCGAAAAGGTATCTGAAAGAAACATAATACCGTTGTTTGATTTATACTCCATTATCGTAGACGGAGGCAAATTGAGGACCTCGCGTATCGTATCCCTAAGCGATGGTCGTATGACCAGTTGTCTGGCAGATACAAGCGACGGCATAGCACCCACCTGATTTTTTCACGTACTTTCATGTCCGCCTCGACGCGATTCCAAATAGCCACGATGTCTTCGCTCTGCCGGACGCTGATAGTACATCCACAAATCTCTGGCCACTCCTCGCCATCCTCATCCTCGTTGCCGTTGCCGTTGCCGTCACTGTCCGACGACTTGAGTCGACCCCGTCCACAATCGTCAAACAAGTCCCCGACGACACCACAGATGAGATCCTCCCATACGCGATCTGCAATGCCTTTTCTGAGACGGATAATCCATTTTCCACCGGTTCGGTTGAGGGGATCCTCCCACACGGGGCGACGCACGCCGGCATGAAACAGGAGATAGTCGGTCGTGGGTATGAGCGAAGACGGCGGTGATAGGTGCGTATGCAAGGACCAAAAGGATTCGACCTGGAGGTACGCATGAGCGAGGTCAGAGGCAGGGGGAAGGGAGGGACTAACTGAAGAAAACGAAGCAATTTTTTTGATGCCCTCCTCGTAGTTTGTAATTTTGTTTCCTGGGGCACGTTGCTGGCGGAACCAAAAGACCCAACTAATGTATATTAACAAGGGGAGTAAGCATAGTGTGATGAGATGGATAAGAGCACGAACATACGTGTTCCTGAGAGGATGTACGGTGCCAGATGAAGGAGATGATCCAGCGGTCCTCGTGAGTGCAGGCTCGGGATCGCGGGTTGCTAGAGAGGTGGAGAAGTGGCGGCTTGCAGGGAGACGAGCTCTTGGACCATCATGGTTAGTCGTTGGAGTTGTATTCTGAGATTGCTGGGTCGAGCTGAAGCGAGTCTGAGATTGGGAGTGGTTCGAGAAGTAACCGGCCATTGGATAACTGAAGCAATAAAAAAAAAGGGATGGATGATGCGGGATGGTGGACGAGCGCGACAACAGCAATGGATGTTACGTAATCATAGTTACTGAGTACAATTTCATAGGTCTGGGTTGAGATCCAAGTCTAGGTCAAAGACGGTCTGCGTTTGTGTCCGTACTTCGTGTCGGTACGGATTAATGCCAGGTCGATCGCGCGTCGGTTGTGCCGGCTTGGGCGACGGTGATCGGGCTATAGGTGTGATTTAGGAAGTTGATCAATCTATCCATCCTGATAAGCTTACGTTTCACGCTGTGACTCTCTCCGAGCCCTCCGAGTGGCTTTTCGACACTCAATCTACCCCTCCTCATCTTTTCTTCGTTGGGGAACGGCGGGAAGAATAAGGGTACGGGTGCGCTATGCACCGCGCTAAGGGGTGTATTCGGGTCGGGCATATTTGGGGGTGCGGATGTAAATGCACTGAGCGATTGGGCGTACGCGAGGAGTTCAGGGTAGGGTATCGACGCTGTATACTATTAGCACGATCATGTCAATAGCCAAGCACACACGTATGCTCACCTTCCCTTGCCTTTCGTATCCCTTCAATTCTCTCCTCGCCCTCCTTGACTACAGCCTCCAATTCGCGCTTCCCCTGCTCGATGCGTTCAACGACACTGCGCCATCTCCCTTCAAGTACTCCAATCTCCACGATGAGCTCCTCGATCTGTTTTTGCCGTCTCTGGTGCGTGGCTGTTTCCGAAAGGGCATGCGCGAGGGATGCTTCGACGTCGAAGAAAGCAGAGATGGATGGCGGAGCAATGCTCGGTTTGGCATGTGGGTGTGGTGACGACAAGGACTGAAAGAGAGTGTTGGACAGGCCGGTCATCGATGTCAGCGGCGCCATGAGCGCGTCCGTCATAGACATTTTCCCCTGTGGTGCAGACATGGCCATAGGATGCGATGTTACTGGTGCGACTAGTCGGAGGTCGGATGGACGCGAGTTGGAACAGGTCGCTTAGCACTACAATTCACCGCGTGCGGTCAACTCAAGTCGTCAGTCAGGCCGAGTGACTCGAGCACCTTTTGCTAATAAGTAATCCTAGTATATATTTTACTCCCTTGTTCGGAACAAGATCATCTGGTCGGGCAAGGTACTCTGACGCGCGCTGCCGACCACGCGCTCACCGGATTGCTCGACAGACCCAGCCGTGTCCCATTCCGGATTTGCAGGGGACCCTATGAATCAAAGAACAATCGAAAGTTGCTCGTCAGCGCGATTTGTCATTCTTATGAGGCTTGTTCCCACCTCCGTTTCAAGCCGACCCCGATCAAACGGAGAGACTCTTACACCTCCGAGTCAATGTGTCTTTACTAGTAACGATGCATTACTCTGCAGGAACATTTAAAAAGGGCCCGCAAGGTCTCCCAAGCCTCATCATACACCCCTACAATCATCATCGTGGCTGGTAACATGTCTCTTCCCAGTAGAACCACTGCCCTCATAGTTGGTGCTGGTCCAGCAGGACTTGCCGCCGCTCTCTCTCTTCTCCATCACGGCCTTGAAGATTTCGTGATCGTCGACGCTATCCCACAGGGACAAAACAGTTCTCGTGCTGTCGTAGTGCATGCCGCCACCCTCGACGTAAGCGGTTTTTGGCGTTTGGTTCTATTCTACCCCCTGACCGATAAAATTGTATAGGCATTGGACACGATCGGTTGTGGAGATGATATAGTCTCACAGGGTACCATATCTACCGAGTTCAGCATCGGAACTCGTTCTGCAAGCCTTCTTCGTCCCCATCTCGACGCTCTCAGACCTTACACCCGACACCCATATGTTCTCGTTATTCCTCAGAATGTCACGGAACACACACTCGAGAAGAAACTGGCCAGCTTCGGTGTCCATATTTACCGACCGCTCCGAATGGTCGGGTTGAACCGCAATGCGGAGAACCCACAACTCAGTGACGTCACATTCGAAGACGGAAGGACAATCACGACGAAATATGTAATTGGCGCAGATGGCGCGCGCTCAGCGGCAAGTCCCTCTGATATCGTTGCACTTAAAATCGTCTCACACAACCGCTAGGTCCGAGATCTAACCGGGATAGGTTTCTCTGATCCAACGGCCGTCGAAGGAGAAAACAGCAACAGCCTGGCTCAGATGCTCGTCGCCGATGTCACTTTCGACACCACAGATACCATTGCTATGGGAATGACGATGTCCCCAGGCAGCTTCTTCTTTTGTTTCCCCTTACCATCCAGCTTGAATGAGTCTTTAGCTGCCGGAGGACAGGCTTACGTTTCCCAGAAAGTATACCGGATTGGATGCGGCGTACCACTGGAGGAAGGCGAAATCCCCCACGCTGCTCCCGAGGAATATATTCAGGGTCTTATCAACCGGTTTGGACCACATGCACTTGCATCGGATCCCACTGTCAACCCAAACAAGCCTGTACCCATCAAAGACATCGTCTGGTCTTCGCGTTTCCGTAACCACGCTTCCATCGCCGGTACTGCTTTCACCCGTCTTGAGGAGTCGGGTGAAGGTGGTGCCATCCTCCTCATCGGTGATGCATCTCATATTCATTCCCCTGCCGGCGGGCAGGGAATGAACCTCGGGCTGCGAGATGCCATCTTCCTCGGCGGTGCGCTCACCAAGCACATCCGCGCCGCCGAGACCGAGCCACTCTCCAAAGCGGACGATACTCTACGCGAGTTTGCCACGACGCGACATGCGCGTGCGCTCGAAGTGATCAAGTTTACGAAAGTCCTTCTGTCGGTTGGGGGCATGAAGCACAGGGAGAGGATGTCTTGGTGGTGCCCATTCGACTCTGACACTATCCGCGCGTGGGTGATATGGGTCCTGGGACGTGTCCCGTTCGTGCGGAAGAGAATGGCATGGGAGTTGAGTGGATTGGGCAGGAGGTAGAGCGCATGAACCTTGGATTGACGTTGTAGACAAAAAAAACCGCTCAGATATCCGCCGCAATGTTGTAAAATACGATACCAGAGACTATGCATCTTTGGCCCTCAGCTCGTTGCATCATGTGTCTTACTGCAAGTGGCTTCGTACGCCGGTAGCTAGTCAGATAGTTTACAAAACGAAAAAGATAGATGCACTGGTATACTTGCTAGTGTATGAGGGGTACTAGTAGGTATGTGGGGGTAAAATCACGGTCAGATACGCCCAGCCGAGGGTCACTCCCTCTTTCTTCCCTTCATCGCGCCATTATGGCTTGTGTTTTCATCCCTGCTTCCATGACTGCCTTCTCAAAGGCCCTCATGTGCTCATCTACCACCACGCGCCCATCTCTTCGACCCACACCCTCCGCCTCCCATTTCTCAATCTTCATCCGACTCCTCTCTGCACCTTCTGTCTCTACTTTCCATTTGGCAAGTTGGTTCTTCACAGAACGGATCTTGCGTCCTGCGTCAGCGGTGGCGGCACTGTTTACCTGAGATTGCTCAGATATGATCATAAGCGACGCGAGGAGGGACGCGGTATGGGAGCGCATATGCGTCATGGAAGGAAGGGCAGCGTTGAGCGTAGATATGGATGACTGGGGTTGCTGGGATGCCTTGGACGAAGATGGCGGTATGGAAGACGGGGACGCAGACGCGGATACAAAGAAGGGTTTCTGGGGAGACGCGGGTTGCGAGAGGGTATACGTCGAATCCCTGTCTGTGATCTCCTCCTCAGCAACGGACTCGAGTTTGAAAGGTTCCCGAGAAGGTCGCTCAGGTTCGTCTTCAGAGAGCGATACCTCGAGTGGTTCGAGGTCGCCAAGCGCGTCCATACCGCCTACCTCCATGGCGATACGCTTCAAATCGCGGTCATGCGAGATAAGTTCACGTACTTGACCCTCACGGTCGTGCACGGCATCATTTATCCCGCTAATCATGTCAGTCGTCAAATTCTCGAGGGTGACTGTGGTATCGATGGTCCGTAAGTGGGCAAGGAACCTGTCCGTCGAGGCGAGGTTCTGTGCGAGAATCTCCATGGCATCCTGCGCCAACACGTCGCGTCGCGCCGCGTCCTCGTCATCGCTAACACCATCGGATTCCCCTGCCTCGGGAGTGCCACTGTCGTCTTGAGCGTGAGGTTCGTCATCCACGACACTGCCAAGCTCGGCAGCTAGACTACTACCTGGAGTGCTTCCACCCAGCTCGTCGGCCAGGCTGGTCCCTCCGTCGAGGATCTGCGCGTGAGCGTCATCTATATGGGCATTTCCATTGCCGTGTCTCGCGAGGGGGTCTTCGTCGATCCCCTCGGCACCTTCGTCATATTCGATACCGAATTCTTCAGCCAATAGCCTAGACGTGCTACCAGCGGGGTCTGGCATCAACGCGAAGGCCAGTTCATGAGCCAAGGAGTGTGCACCAGAAGGAACAGCGATGGATTGATCAAACGTGGATAGAGGGGCGGCATGGGCATTGGAGGAAGCAGAAGGGTGGCGGGACGATTTTCGGGGAGAGTTGGAAGAATGTCTATTGTGCATTGCTAGACTTGGATAGATGAGTGCGGTGCTGTACGAGGTGGTATACGTAGGGTGAAAGAGTACGTGTGGTTGTGCAAGAGATTGTCGATGGCTTGTAAGCAATTGTGCAACGCGAGTTGTCAACTTTCCGTGTTCTATGGATTGTCTATGTCTCCGCGTTTTTTTGAGGAATGTCCATCCGAATACAAGTTCTAGCGTAGTATGTGCTCGTCCAAGTGATGGTTCTTTGCCGGAGGTGGGTATTACGTAACAAACTAGCATATTCATAGTACATACTACAATCCAAGCCGTAGAGAAAAGAAAAAAAAAGCGTAGGTAGGGTTTTACATGGTCGAACGCGCCTCCCATCCTTAAACGTACACTCGTCCGCAGTCATGTTCTGGGCTGCCGTCTCTTGGAGCTCGGCGCTGCATTTATGCCAATCCACCTGGAAAATGCATTTGGCAAAGCGCTCAAGCTTCTGGACTTCCTCCGCCGTTCTTCTGCTGTCCTGAGCTTCGCCTCTTCAAATTGACGCTCCCACGACATCAGCTGACGTCGAAAACCGATGTTGGGCATAGCGATGCCACGTTTCGCTTGTACATGCGCGATCGCTTGCGTAGCACGCATTGGCGTCGTGGCGATCAAGTAGGCGCATACGAGGGTAGTAGATCTAGATATGCCTTGCAGACAGTGGACCTGTACACTGCATCTTCGCATCGACAGGTACAACATGCCGGAGAGACGAAGAGGGTACTCACGAGAACCTTGTTTCGCTCGTCGGCATCAAGGGCATCTTGAATGAATTTGACGACTTTGTGAAACCATCGGAAGATATCGGCGTTCATGTCGTCGCGGATGGGGACGTGCATGGCCGTCACCTTATCTCCAAAATCCTTGCGTACATCCGCCTCTATGGCAGACACGATGTGCGTGATCCCGAGACGATCTATATTTCCTGCAGAGCGAGCAGAATGGAAATCGGAAAGGAAGAGACGTGGGGTGATTGTGGACACGGCACGACCGTGGGTGTCATCCAGACTGTTTCTGGGACGCCGTAAAGTCGTCTTCTGGACAAGGGAGGACTGCCAACTAGATGCTGGGAAGGAGATCATGGTGCAGTGAATGATCTCCGCTTCATCAGCGGATATATGTCCTAAGACTTCACGGCTGCCCCCGCGCAGTGCACTGTTGTCCTGCCCATCGGTGCCTTTGTCGGCGGCAAACAACCACAAATACTCAGATTGGTCATCCGAGTCTGTCAGACGAACTGTGTTGACCGCATACAGCCATGTCAAAACATCATCCCGGTCAGTGTGCTCCTCTGTTGATACCGCCGCCATCTTACAGGGCACTACAGATTTGATCATGTGCAGGCGTCAGCCTGGAATTGGTGAGCAATCTCGTTTGAACCGCTCTCGTTCACATGCTGAAGAGCGCCCAGCTCTTGGACGGTTGTGCGAAAAATGCGACGGTAAATGGTAAGCATCTCCTCGATCTATTCTGTGATCCTTTCCGTGACACTATCACAGCCCCGTCTGCGACTCTTATGTCCGCCCCGAGACCTTGGTCCGTATATGCGACGAATGTAACTTTGGCACTTATGGCGGTAGATGCATCATCTGCGGATCTCCAGGTATACCTTGCCTATCCCATCATTGAAACGCTCAACAATCCGTGCTTTACAGGTATTTCCGATGCATATTATTGTGCAGAATGTACAAGACTCGAGAAAGATCGCGATGGCTGTCCCAAGATCGTGAACCTAGGCGCCAGTAGAACGGACTTGTTCTACGAGCGTAGAAGACTTGGTTAGTCGGTTCCTTTCGAGTTGAGGTGCCCACTGACGTCGAATCATAGGATTCAAAAAGAGCTGAGTTTACAACACCCTTGCGCTCCATCAACGCAACCCTCGATTCTGTACAGGTCCAAAGTGGGTAAAAATGATGCTATTTCGGGGTATGTACTATTGCGAAGGACGATACAATCAATGACATGCTAATACATATATTCTGTTGAGCTCTTCCGCTAGTATACAGAAAAGGGAATGATAGGCGCGGGATTTTCCAGGTTTGCAAACTGCCTGTTGGAGGTGTCAATGTATGCTCGCTCTCTACATATAGAACGTTACCGAAACCGTGACATATCGACCTAGTCGAAAACCCAACCGTCAGCCTGCTTCATAGTAAAGAGCTCCTCAGACTTACTGGTGCCTTGAAAACGATAAACAAATGCGTTGGATTGTGTGTATCAAGGGCCTCGCAGACCGCACACAGGTCCATTGCGCAGTACGCACATCGGTACCAAGCACCATGAATATGCTCACAGCAAAGATCGCATGCTGCTGCTGAATGCACAAGGAAGGACAGATACTCTGCGTATAAAGAGTGGGATTAGTGTTCTCGCACAATAACATTTCCATCTACCTTTAGGGTCTACATGGGAGGTGGGGCCACCCATTGGTCCAACAGGAACCTTATATCTGTAGTTGGGTACTTAAGTCACGCGGTCCCCGCAAGAGAGAGAAAGGAGCGCACAGCTTGGGCAAAAATCCAGAGGTAGACTGAAGTGGCCGATGGACCGGCCGAGGTAGTTTGAAAAAGACATGCATAGAGTCGTGGAGTATATACGAGCGCTCCTCGCAAGACGCGCACTTGTATAATGGCGTTAGCCGGAGGCGCATACCATGAAACGAGAATACGAACCAAGCTGAATCCGTTAGGCAACGAGGAACATGTTGCACACTGATACCTTGTTCCATAAATAGTCTGTCAACGGTGTGTGGACGGGTGAGTCTTCATGTCATTCCGGTCGATACACGAACCTCGTGGCATCCATCACAAATTATGCGGTGGTCTTCTGGGGCGTCGTCCTGTGTCACGAGTTCCATACGGGAGCCCACTACAGTCTTCGCGTACGACGAATACTCCGAGGAAGGTTTGGAACTGCCAGCAGCGAGCGCATATGCAGCATCCCGTCCGGTCCATAGACGGAAGGCGCGCCGCGAAGCAGTTTGGACCTCGTGAGTTTCGAGCGGATACGGGATCTGTTGGACTCATCAAACGGGCGGAACAAATGATGCCAGTGTACAGACCTTTATCATGATGTGGGACGACATGTGTCCCCCGTCCGATGAATCTAGATTCCCCGGAAGGCCGGCCGATTCGCAGTTAGAGCAGATGTCAACAGAATCACAGACTGCACAGTGAAAACGGGCCCCCAGAATATCTTGAAGACAGCTGCCACGGTACAGAGTCAATGGACGCAAAACCTGATGAAAGTGGGTACATACTGTGTACATTTGACGTCCGGGTGTTTCATAGCTGTGAAGCAGTATGTCAAATAAAATAGAGAAGGTGCGTCTGTGCGACTGCGTACATTGTTCTTCATTGGTGTCCTGCACTGTCATCATGGCGGACTGGCCTTCAGACCCACATCTCGATCTTGCAGGCTTCTCCAGTACGAGTAAGAACGCATGGGTGGGATGTATCCTATGGACCTGACTGTGAACAGATTACCAACCGGTGAGTAGACGGTACATGAGCGATGTGACATTACAAGAACCTATAACAGGCGCGGCATATATTGAATTTCTTGCAAGATGCGCACTTGTAGCGCTTTCCGGATATCGGGTTACGACAGGTTGAGCATTTGCATGTCAACATATCTTCCTGCTCTAAACTCGTTCCATGGTTAACGGGAAAAACAATAGCATGCTGAGGTGGGGATCAGGACGCACCCACATCAACCCAACCACCCGGTCCCCACAGTTTCTCAAAATATGCATGGCGAAGTTGTCCTTTCCGCCGCGGCTCAGATCGTATCCATGATGGCGTTGTGTCCTCAGGTGGCAACTCTGGGGTCATACTACCCCATGGTTCAGCACTTCCAATAGCCAAAACCGCGTGGCGAATACCAGCGGACTCGATGCATTCGGAGCAGAGCTCGTACCCAGTATCCTGCAAATCGGATAAAGATCCAATACCAGGAGAGTTATACAACGTCATGCTAGAAGATGGGAGACCGGGTAGAGGCTTGTCGCTACGATGTCCATGATTGGGATGTGGAGAACCATCGCAGACCGTCAAGTCTGTCCCTGAGAGTGTCATTGAAGCTGAAGAGAGTTGGAAGGTCCAATGTGCAGAGGGGGGATAAGAATGTATCTTTTCGAAGTCCTTCTCCTTGCCCTTGCTAATGTCGAGATTTGATTCGCTCGGCACAGCCGTGCTGTTGTCAGGCTCCTTTTCTCCACACATCGCGCATACATAGCGAAGGACATCCAGCAATACTCCGCACTCGGAACACGTCGTAAGCGTGCCAGGCGGAGGTACTGCAGGTGGGAGGGATTGAGGGACATCGGGTGGTGCATCAGGGGGGATAGTGAAAGAAGGCATTGGTTCCGAAGTAGATGAGGATGCGGTCGAGCTACTATCAGGATCCTCGTAGAATTTTTGCTGTGAGGCTAGCCAGCTGAGTTGCATGCTATTTGGACGCATGTGCCCAGATGACGGGCCTGCAGGAGTGTCGTTGTCGTATCTGACACTGAACCCTTCGTCGTACCCTGAATCGTGCGTAGAGGAACCCCCGCCTGTGTAGGAATAGTAATACTTGCCCCGTGGGTCCCGTTGCAGCGCAAGGTCACTGTCTATGTTCCCCTGCGCATGCGGATCTTCCGAATACGACATGGATATTGAACGAGAATCGGATTCTGATGATGCGGGGGTAGCGTCCAGCATAGCTTTGATGGTGCGTGCATTCTGGTCTCGGAGCCATGCTGCTCCCCTGTCTTCCGCAGACAGAGAGAGGGCGTGATCGAATGGTGCAGCGGTACGGGAATGATCGTCTTCCGGGCCATTAGTTGGGCCCGCGTCGACCCAACTCAGGTCCGTGTTGCTCCTATTTCTACCTTTGTACTCCTCCAGACTGGCCAGACTCGACGTGTCACTCAAGCTGGGGCCATCGTAGTCCACCATTATCAGAACTCGTAGAGTAATGCGTCGCTTGCTTCCGAAACTCCTTCCAGAGAGGATAGATGCCGCAGAGGACAAAGGTGGGTCATCCGAGCCGGCCTGGAAATATTGGATGGCTTCCGTGAGATCGTCTTCTGTTGAGATGTCGGTGACTTCGCCATCGTCATCCTTGTAGGATATCGCGTAAGGCGTAGCATAGAGGGAGAAGCACTGTTCGATCTACGCGATGTTAGCAATCTCATTGATATATGAGAGCTGGTAGTTGACCCGAGTTAAACATACCTTGTCCTTGAGAAGGTCATAAGAACAGTTTTTAGCTGATGCAAAGTTGATGTGCTTGTTCCACCGGTCAAACGAGCATTTCACGACAAGAGGTCTGTCCGGACGGACATACATGATCGAGCGACAATAAATTGAAGGGTCTCGTACCCTGCCGGTGTCAGTCAGCTTGTGTAGCACTGCAATGTCATTGGGCGCACGTTCCGCAGTCGACTCCGGGCCAATCAGTGAACGTAAGCCGATTTGACTCATCGCTAGACTCCAGCTTGAAGCGTTCAAATGCAAAATGGTCATTTATCAAGATTAAACGTTAAACAACAATATTGCGAAGTGGGAGATGTAAAAAACCAGCTTAGTAGGACATAATAGTATCATTTACTCATGACAAGTGGAAGCTGCCAACTCCTTCCTTCATGGCCGTACAAAGCTTTTCCCTCATCACTTTCTTCGAACTGTATTCCGGAAGTTTCAGATAGTTGACACACGTCATAACGCTAGGAAGATAGTCATCGGCAGTGAGTGGGGCTTCGTGCGGCTTCCGAACGACCGTGAGCGGGGGATTGAGGCCCCGGAAACCTGTTGTTAGTGATACATCAGCCCGAGCTTGCACTGCGAGGTGATAAACCTCACCCCCAATCGGTAATTTGGGACTTCCAGTAATGAACTGTAAGAAGTCACGCCGCGTGGATACGTCGAACTCGGACATGAGTTCAATCAAGTCGCGAATCGAGCGACTCTCTCCATTGAACCCGTGGTCGGCCTTAGTAGCTTCGTTTAGAGCTAGAATATCATGTCAACACTGTCAGCATTAAGATGAAACAGAGCATACTTTCGACACCCCAGTCCTCATCAGAGTTACCAAATAGCACCACCAGTTCGTCCGCCGAGAATGCCTGTAGATCGGAGATTGGGAAGACTTTTGAAAATCCTTCACGAAAGGCCTTTGCCTGTGGTCGGGCCCCAGTCCCGATGATAGCATCCAAAACTTCATGAATGTAATGCTCCGCATTCTCAGAGGTCACAGGAATGTCACGGCCACCGGGCTAGTTGTTGAGGGTAGGTTAGGAGGAATTATCATAAGGAAATCACATATCACGCACTCGCAGCTCAATGTCATAACCAGGCAACGTGAAATCAAGAGCAAGATCTTCTATGTTAACAATATCCATCAATGCAACCTTTCGGAAAAGCGGCTTGGCGGAAATGAGGGCCCAAGTTGGTGCGCTAGAACGACTGGATAACTAACCTTCTCCGCTTGGCCTTTGCCGCTCGCATAGTTTTGGAGTTTGGCGAGTGAATTCGCAAGATCATTATCAACCAGCTGAGTCACAGTCAGTGAGACCTACGAGGCTGAGAATCGGCTACGCACTCTGAGCGAATCGATGGTCAGTGGAATTTCTTCTCCGAGAGCTAGCTTGATGAAGATCTTGTTGAGGGAAAGATCGATAATTCTAGAGTCCAGCATCGCTTTGGCCACATATTGCCCAATCACTCGAAGAATATGGGTCCGTTTCCTTCAATTCCAGGTCAGTGGGATAAATGCATTCAAATAAGTTACACACTGTCCACCATCATTCGCGATCTCGTCAGGGCTAATGGGTGCTGGGTAAAGTCCAGCGGGATGATGGACGTAGATCCCGGGTGATCCTGTATCCGCATCACGCCAGATCTTCAGATCTCTGCGCGCAAATTCTTTGGAAACAAGCGAATAGAACTCCAGAGTTGGACCAAGACCAGTACCAACTTCCTCAAAGTATTCCACCTCCAGGATAGACGAAGATGATCCGTAAAGTTCAAAGACCTTCACTGCTGACTCAAGTATGTGCTTCCGCGATATGCGGACTTTCTGACGTTGAAGCCGACCTAAGAAGCCGATGCCATCGTCACGACGCGAAGTATCCTGTCCTCGGTTTTGTTGGCTTTGCCACTTGAGGATGAGGCGGGCATAGCCAAACGACGTGGATTGCAAGTAGCTATAACGAGTGGTGAACGGGAAGAGGAACGGGAAGTTCTGGGGGAGGTCGATCGCCCAATCGGGCAAACAGGAACTATATAAAACGTCAAATGCTCGCATTTATCTTTAGTACGGAAGAAAAAAAAGCTAACCTGGCAACGATCATAGGTTCTTCGAGCTGTCGCGTGAGCTTGGCTGTCAACTTGTTGTTGATAAAGGCGGACTCTGGCAATGAATGACGTTCAAGCGGCCGAACCGGACGTTCAGACTCCACGGAGTTCAGCTTGTGGAGGACCCGAAGGAGACGTAGTATCTTAATATGAGGAGAGTCGTCAGGTAGGGAAGAAAGGGTGGGGCTGGGTGATCGGATCCTCGAAACCGCCTCGCTGCGCGCTGAAACAGATTCAATTAGCAAATACCAGCTTGGAGGTCAAGAATGTCTTACACTCTTGGCTGGGAGGGGGTCCACTGACTTTCTTAAACTTGACCGTATACACCCCCTGCCACATTGCGCTTGATGGTAGTGCGCCGACCTTCTTCCTCATCTCATGCTGATGGATTGCGCCGTAAATAGTCAAATCTAGCGGAAGCAAGTGATCGTCCATCCAAAATTCAAGATGCCAATCAGAAGGTTTCGCTTTCAGAGCTGCAGCGTAAGACGATTTTGGGACGTTGCCGTGCCGAACCAACGAAACAGGTAGAACGCCTCCTCTCGAGGAATTGGGTGTTGCTACGCGGGTACCATCTGGCGTCTGTGCTTCGATCCTGCCATCATCTAAGGCACGCAAAATTAGCACAGTGATGAGGAGAATTCCCACAACAAACCTTCGGTGACCGACAGCGTCACAGTCTTGTCAGCCACTGAGTCTCCATCCTCATCTTCCTCGAAGACCTATTGCCTTAGTGTTCAATAGAGGCGACTGTCATCCACGAAATCGAATCTCACCTCCGCGTCGACTTCATCATCCACCATGTCAGTAGCAAGCCCACTTTCTTGAACCAATGGTTCTTCGCGCCGTGAGATGCTATCTGGGGCTGAGGCTGAGCTGGCCATGGCAGTCATACCATGGTCAGAAACCACCGCGAAAGCGCCCGATGCTCCGTGTTTGACGGTCAGGCGTTGACTACGCCTGCGGTGAACCTCAGCTGGAGGCTGGGGGATATCCGAAGGGGGCGGGGGTGTGTGAGTGGCGGGTTCTGTTGTGTTTCTTTCGGAATCGGGTGTCTTGGCGGTAGTTCCTGGATTAAAGCCAGATGCAGCCAGTGCTGCAAGCATATTGGATAAGCGTCCACTAGATGCCACTCCGGAAACCCGAGGGCGAAGGTAATCATTGAGGGCCTGGAATGTCGCAATTGCGTGGATCGACACAACCATGTTCTGCAGATTTCGAGGCACATCTGAGTCGTCATCGGCAACCAACCGAAGCCGCAGTTGACGAGCAAGTAAGGAGGGAGAACTTCGTTTCGAGTCTGTAAGATGCCAACTGAGTAACCAGAATTGCACACGACGAATGGAAAATGTCACCGTCACTGCCTTGTGCAATAGTCACCACATCATAATTCTCCATCCTCGTCAAGCTTTCTTGTAGCTTCTTGACTAGAATGGTCAAGGGTGACGGATTCAGGCTCCCGATCCTAGACATGCGAGCAAAGCTCTCGAACAATACCTCTTGGCGGCGCTTGATTGGGACTACATACGCTCAGTGGGCATTATCTGGACGCCTGAAATTAGACTTACCTGCGCCTTTCTCAGTCGAAAAGCGAAGAAGCCCCTCTACGGCACCACTTCGAAGCAGCTCAAAACTAGAGATCGAGCTCTCTGAGATGAAGTGGTCCGCAAACTCTCTTAGGGTAGAGGTCATAATCTGCTCGGACACATCATGTGAAGAAAGTTTTTTAACCAAGCGACGAAGATCATCGAACGCATCGTCACCGTTATTGCCGCTATCGTCCAGGGAGTACTTGAATCGCATCACACGGGCGCGTAATGTGATCGCATCTTCTGGTTCCAAAGAGAGCGCGTGATGCTTTTTATGGCCCGATACTGCAGGTGAAGCATAGATGCCTACATCTCCTGTAACAGAGAGGTCTGGTGCATCTTTATCTTTCGGCTTCGTCGAGGACAGTACCCTTGCAGCGGACACTTCAATTTCATGGAAAACACCTTCCCTTCGTAAGGCTGGCCGATACTCAGAGGGAAGCTTTTGTAACAGAAGGTCGACAAGCTGTAGAGCGCCAATAATGAGGGATGGGTGATCCTTCGATGAGAGGATTGATGATGCAAAGCTGGCAACGGGGACAGACTGAGAAATAAGTCAGAATGGGTAGGCGGAGTAATTGAAAGTACTAACATGTAAAGCAGTTTTGAGCTCCTCTCCTTCCAAAAAGCCCACAGCCTTCAGAAGACCTGTAAGCGTTTTGACACGAATTGGTGTGACCACGCTCGCGGCGTATACATCGATGAGAATAGGAACCATTAGTTGCATGAAACGTCCAACGACCTCAGGTTTGGAGCGCAATAGTTCTGTTCTATCAGAGGGAGGTTCGGTTCCGGACATAGGAAACATTGTTTCATCAGTATCCTGAGCCAGGGCATCCGACTCTTGAGTAGAATCATGATGTGCCACGAGGTTCTGCGGCGCATCGGGTGCCACGACCAAGTCTGTGAACGCGTGGGAGACTGCGGCAGCAGCCTGGCGGGCAGCGGCGCGGTCCGCTTTCGCTTTCGCTTTCACCATCCTTGTCAACGCTTTGTCCGTATAGCCTTTGTGGTCGAAGACGCCATCTGAGGATTATTTAGTTTCGCTTCTAGAGATGTGGAGACCACCAACCCTTCGGAAGTGGAGGCATGAGTTCAGATATCAGGCTGAGGGCCTCTTCTACTTGTTCCTTGGAGCGGTGCGCCAGGTTCTCCATCACTGTCATGTGCGTCACATCCCCTCCAAGACCCTGGCCACTCCCAGGGATTTCGGAAGGTGCAGAGGGTAGCACTCCCGTGAGAATTTGGAAGAGCGTGTCCACAATGTCTGCTTGCAACAGAGCGACAGTAATCCGCGGACTGGCCCGAGCTGCGGTAGCCAACGCCTTTAGAAGTAACGTATATGTATTGGCCGCGATCAATGGCGATCCCCCCGAAGGCATAAGGAGAAGATTGATGGCACGGATGGCCGTTTCGTCTAAAAGGTTCTCCAGGTTGTCCGTAGATGCACGGTGGTAGGAATCGATAACTCGGATAACGCAAAGACAAGTAAACTCAACTAGTCTTTGATCAGAGTACCCCAAACAATTGCGGATTATTGGCCAGACGCCAAGGACCATGGGATAATGGTCAGAAGAAATGTTTCTGCAACAATTTGCAGCGGCTTGGAGTGCAGTTCTTTGAACGGCGATAGAAAAGAAGTCGAGGTAATTCAACAACGCAGCAAGACCATTTTCGCGAACGATGGAGCTTGGGAACTCCTCCGAGATCTTCTCTAATGTCTGTAGTGACATTGTCAGAAGGATGGAATGCAGTCGGAAAGAAGACCTACACTGAGTGTTTGCTCCGCAAGATCGATATAAGAAATCTCTATCAGCTTGCTGCAGAGCACAGGGATAGCGCCATGATAAACTACGGTGTGGGCTACCCCTGGGAGTGCCTCCATCAGATTGGCAAGGCATCGGCAAGCAAGCATTTGAGCTTCGAGGTTGTCATCTCCTTGATAGTTTCCCCCAGCGCTTATGGCCAAGGCTGCCGCGAGGGCGGCATCAGAGTCGTGGTCTTCGTCGTCACCTCCGTCTTCGTCTTCGTCTTCATTCACACCTCGTCCCCCTAAAATCTTGACAAGTTCACGGACGAACTCTTCAACCTGGAATGAACCAGCCAGGGTGTCTTCGGTAGATATAGACAATAGTTCGCTCAATTCTTGCAAAGTCACAAGACGAGTGGTTGGACTAGCGGTGGATTTGATGTTGTTCAGCATGGTTTTGAGGCGCCCCGAAAGAGAAACCATGTATGATCCAAGATGTCGGTAGTCCCCAAAAATCGCCATCGCCGCGTTGTCGTCCAGGCCACCGAAACCTCGGGAACCTTCCGTTGGGGACCGCTCTTCTTCGTCTCTACCATCGTCGGCATCACCCTCGACGGGAAGTTGTTCATTATCACGGTCATCATCATCATCATCGTCATCTACATAGCCATCCCTCCGATCTTCCTGTGAGGGTTCTTCGCACTTGATCATTTCGGGTTCAGCCATGTCAAAGTCTTCACCATGAACCCTCGAGGTACCAGCAGTAGCGGTGTTCTTTGCCTTGGCTGCCACCTTGCCTTTGTTCGGAGGAAGTCTAAGGGCAAAGTTTAAGTAAATGATGGAAGGAGAGGCGATCGCCCTTACCGAGACTTTTTGGGCATTGGTGGAGATATTGAAGTCGAGGGACCGGCTCGGGATCTCAGGGAATAAGCAGAAGTTCTAGTTCGTTTGGAAGATGAAAATGTGGCGGAAGTGTCCACCTCCTCTTCAGAATCGGCTTCAGGCGCAGCACGCTTCTTCCCTTTCCGGTCCTTGGTCGGTTCGTTGATAGTGAGGGATAATGTTGAGGCTGATGGGAATGTGGCTTTCTTTGCCCTGGAAGCGCGGGTCATATGGATTATTATCGGAAGGTTCACAGGATGACACACCTTTTAGAAGTTCGGGTAGAATCGTCAGAAGAGTCCTTTGCTTTGCCTTTACCCGAGGCAACTTCACGGAATCGTTTGTTCTTTGATGTCGAGGGCTTTAGTGTACGAGCGTTCTCCGAGGATACACCTGATTGCTCCACTGCGTCACTGTCTTTATCTTTTGCTTGTTCGCGTTCTTTTTCTTTTTGCCTGGCAGCCTTGACTCTAGCACTGGAGCGTAGCGATCTTGATTCGGTGGCAGTAATTGAGGTTGAAGTGGATGGAAATTGGGCTGATTCTGATTGGGGTAGCTGAGAGGTAGTGGAGCTTGTGGCCTCTTGTTGATGTATAGGTTGGAAGTCCATTTAGAGCATACTCCCAGCCATCGGTTCACAAAGTCAAAGAGAAGTCAAAGTCAAGGTCACAGTCAGGGTGGAGGAAAGAGAAGAGCCGTTGGCGAGTGAGCGTGCTAATTCAAGTTGTATTGCTTCGGCCTCAACGTTAGGCGAAGGCGTGGGAGACTACGCAAACCTAGTGGCGTACTACTCGCGCCGTAGCGTTAGCAGTCCTAAAATTACGAGCATAATATCCATCCCATTTCTACACCGACGACTCCACCAAAATCTCGTCCACACTCTGGACGAATATATCCACTATCTTCTTGATTTCCTCCATCGTCGCGGTGTACGCAGGTCCAAACATGATATGGTCGCCTTTTGTCCCATCAATATTAACACCTCCATTCATCCCCATAGCTATAAGACCATTCCTGAGGCAGCGCGCTTGGACGAGCATGGCAAACGTCTGTTTCTTGAAATCAAAAATTGCTTCTTGACCTGAGAAATCAAACTCGACGGCCCAAAACGCGCCACGACCGCGAATGTCAAACGTGAATGGCTTGGCTCGCGCGCCTTCAGCTAATAATCCCCGAGTCAGGAGCTTCTCCATCAGTTCGCCGTTCCGGACGACATTTTGCAATAAGTTTTCCTCTTGGATGACCTTTTGTACAGCCAAAGATGCTGCGCATGCCAGAGGATGCGCCTAGGAAATGCTGAGCTCTCGTATTCCACTGGAAAGAGTCATGGTACCTGATAAGTGTGTCCATGTTTCAGGAGACCCGATCCTCCTCGTATACCCCTCGCGACTTTAGGGGATAGGAGGACTGCTCCAATGGAGGCATACCTATTCGTTGTTCATTAGTTAAATGTTGTATAGCCATGCAGCTGCGTACCCTCCACCGAGACCCTTCGCAACCGCCTGTATATCTGGCGCTACACCGTCACCAACGGTTTGCCATGCGTGCAGGGAGCCCATCCCTAGAAGCGTAGATTTAAGAATAACACCAGTAAAAGAAAGACATCAAACTTACTTCCCATCCCAGACATAACCTCGTCCAAGATGAACAGGGCGCCGTGCTTTTCACAGACAGATTTCATGGCCATGAAATACCCCTTCGGGGCACCCACGACACCAGTGGTGGCACCAACAACAGTCTCTGCGGCGACTGGATCGAACTTAGTAACGTGTGGTGCATTGAAATGGAAAGAACTGACATCCAATGACAGTTTCTGGACCTAGCTCAATAAACTTGTCTTCCAATTCTTGTCGAAGGCGTTCAACGTACTGCTCTTCCGTCTCGTCTGGTTTTTGAAATCGCTTTGCATATGCTGGAGAGACGTGATGGAAATGTTCGCTGTCGAGGATATCTGCGCAGGGTGCACGTCGCGCGGGGTGATGGCCAAGTGACAAGGTACCCAGTGAGTTGCCATGGAATGACAGTCTTCGGGCAATAAAGTTCCTTCTACCAGGTTGGCCGGTCTCAACGAAATACTGGACATCTATCCATCAGAAAAGATATTTGGTCCCGAACTCACTAACCTGTCTGGCAAGCTTGATGGCGGCATCCATAGCCTCGGATCCTGTCATCGGATGTTGGAAGTTAACTTTGCTTGTGTCATAAGTTTACTTGCCACCAGATGCGAAGGCTACGAGCTCAAATGCGCGATCGCTTGAATCGACGAGAAACTTTGCAAGCTCCTCTGCGGGACGGCTGGATAATTGCATGTTATACACGTCTGACTGGCAATCAGTTATGTCGTGTTGGAGGTATGGATAAGAAACGAACAGGTGAGGGTATCAAGCTGCTGCTTTATGGCTCCGATGACCTTGGGATGGCTAGCACCGATGCACGAGACAGCCGCTCCTCCGATTCCATCGATTACACGACGGCCGTCTTCAAGATCAACATATATACCTTCTGCGTGGACTGCTACGGGCGGTGTCCATGGTGTCCTGTGTAGGATAGAGGTAGTAACAGACATCGGGAAGGTGCAGGCGAGTGATGGGGGAAAGTAAGATAAGAATTGCATTATAAGTGAGCCCTAAGGGCTTTTATACGGACCACATGAGCCTCAAGGAAAACCGAGGCAGTAAGGAAAATCGCACGCGACTCAGATGGGGCTGACGCATCGTCCACATGAAGCGTGGTACACAAGCTTGAAGATGTCCTGCAATAGTGGTCGAACTGCTCGGCCATTCACGAACTGGCCCGCGGCGCCAGTGGTCATACCGTGACATACGACGCGAGAGTCGGAGGAGCCTGAGGTTGGCCAATGCAGCTAGTAATATACATAATACGAGTGCCAGGTTCAAATGCAGCGTGTGAATGAATTAGACGATCTCTGTTCAATGGCAAATGGGACCATCCAACAAGAAGCGCAAAGAAGCACCTCTGAATTGTACATTATTGGACTTCTTTTCAAGTCCTACCAACACGACAAAGCGAGCAAGGGTGAGAACCTCCTCGCGATCAGTGGTGCCCCGTGTTCGGCCATCCGAGGCGGCATCAAGACAAGTCATAGTCATCGATTCTGATAGTAGCAACGAAGACATTCACGAGGCGGACCGCGCTCGGACAGCTTCTAACACGGAGACGTCTGCGAACTCAAATACACAACACAAGGATACCTTCGGCGTGCCATCAGCACTGTTGCGACCCCCTAATCTATCCCATGTGTGCCGCACTGGCCAGCAATTCCCAGTTTTCTCTCCAGAAACATGCCATTCGGAGCCCATGACCAGCGTTTCAACGAACCAAATGTGTATCAGTTCGTGCTAGCTTTTATATTGTATTCTAGACGATTTCACTGAATCTCGCACAGGATGCAATTTGCACGCTGATTCAGTTGCGGAAAGTGAACATTCAGCTATCGCATCTCCAACTGAAGATTGGGCTGCCGGAGACGACGAAATTGTTCCAGAAG
>JBBPTY010000284.1:0-21600 GCA_038094335.1 Tylopilus aff. striatulus | reverse complement strand
AGTGGCAGTGGTGGGAGCGGGGGCGCAGAGGATTCGTAGCGGCACGCCCCGCCGTCTGGCCGCGACGGGAAACGCAGGCGAGCGATGGTAAACGACGGTGGCATGTCCGCATCGCTCGTCTTGGAGCGTACGCATGGCGTGTACTGATAGTAATCAAAGTGAGGCGAGCTTTGCGTGCGTGAGCGATACTGCTGGAAGCCGGCTTCCATGGTGTGATGACGATGGCGGCACGGGTGCTCAAGGGAAAATGGGGTGTCTCAGGCAGTCTGCCAGGATGAGCTGGGCAGGGTACGTTATATCTTGGACTGGCAGGGCACCACCTTGCCATGGCATGATAAACACGCGTCAAGAGACATTGCCACCGTGATGGCGTGTTCGCCTGCGGGCGCATGACGGCCTCGTTGTCTGCATTCTTAGTACCTGGTTGACAATAATTACACGGTACCGGCACGTTGGTCGACTTCTGACCATTCTAATTCGCGCGTTTGATTAGAGAGGTACGGTATGCATAATGCTACATCGCCGCAATCATATCTTCTACAGGATATCCCAAAACAAAGCCAAAAGAAACTCAAGGCTGCTCTCAGAGCGCACATACAGACCCCTTACACAAAATATACGAAACAAAAGAGACACAATCACCTCTTTACATGGAACAAAACCCAGAATCGCTGATATACTCTGCAGAGTCCTCCTTATGGGAGGCTGCCTCGAGTCTGACCGAATCTGTGGAAATGTGATTCAGAACCTCGAAGCGAGCAGATAGGGTGGAGCTTACTGAAATAGGAGTGGGCTTGAGCTTCCCGCGCTGTTAGCCGTTTCTGGTGATCATAGCGTAGAAATTTGTCCAGGAGGTCCAACGCCTCTGCGGTGACGAGATGGTGGTTGTCAGAACTTGCGTATCGCGACCAAGGTTGCTTGGGGTATCTGAGAAGATGTTATCAGCGAGGGGAAGAAGGATAGATACGTGTGTGTACAAACACTTGTAGGAGTGCGTCGAGATCGGTCTCAAAGGGTATCCCATACGATCTCAGCCACGCGTCGAAGCAATCCGTACCAAGGACCCTCAGTATTTTTAGCAATTGGTCATCGTTGTCCACACCGCGGAAGAAGTGCTCCTTTCGGAAAATCTGTCATAGGGAGAACCGGGAAAACTGTTTGATTGCGTTTTCGAAAGTGGAGCCATGACCCTGTACTTACCATCGACACAAACATACATCCCACGCTCCAAATATCGAGGCTATAATCGTACAACTTGAACCCGACGAGTAGCTCGGGAGCCTTGTAATAGCGAGAGCCGACGCGAATGTGGTAGGGCGTGCCGGGGTGATAAAACTCGGCCAATCCCCAGTCGATCAGTCTCAACTAGACATACACAAGGGTTTTTGAGAAAATGGTCGAATGGTATGATACCACATAAGAACCCACCTTGCGGCGTTGATGATCGATCATGACGTTGCCTGGTTTCACGTCTCGATGCATGATCCCTCTCGAGTGTACAAAGTCGAGCGCCTAGAATAACAGACCAGATCGCGTGTGTATGTTAGGTCATGTGGTCGGCGCCACATCAGCGGGAGAAGGGGACGCACCTTGAGCAACTGAAACAGGTAACACTTGATATCCAGTTCGTTCAACGACGGGCACAGCGTCTTCCACTCGACGTTGTCCACGTACTCCATCACGAGACTGTGATGCCGCCCGGACGGATCCTGCACGACGTCCCGCAGCGCGACGATGTTCGCGCCCCCGGTGAGGTTGCGCAATACCTTGACTTCCCGCTTGATCTTCTTCGGGGCGACGGGCTTGAGGACCTTGATGATGCAGATCTCCGAGTTGACCATGTCGATGCCTTTGAAGACCTGCGTCGTGCGTGTGAGGGCGGTGTGAACCCGGCGCCGTGTGCACACGACGTACCTCAGAGTATCTTCCGCCACCAATGCGTTCAAGAAGTTCATATCGCTCTGGGGAGCTCCACTCGATGTTGAAATTCTCTGTGGGTACCCGTTTGGGTCGTGGACATGGCCCCAAGACAGGTTCGGAACTGACCATAGTCGTACCAGGAGCGTCCCAGTGAAGCGTTGACGTCGGCATAGGTTCTTGCCATGGCCGATTCAGACCAGGCAGGTCGGTGTCAAGAGCCAGGGCTTGTGGAGCGGTCAAGGGTAATGAGGTTGCCCAGACAGGGCATTTAGTACTAGGTCAAGGGGTAAGTCGCCATTTGCTGTGAACGAGTTACCCGGTCCGACTGTGTTCACGTTTCACAAACTTTGGTCTCCTGTACACAATCCAAGATCCCAGAATTGATGCATTGAAAAAAATGGGAACCCGAATGAGAACAAAAAAAGTAAAATGCGTGATGACGTGGAAGGACGACGTAGCAGTGTCCGTGGGCAGTTTACAGTAAAACGATGAATGAATACACATGCTAATGAGTTGATCTAAGTAAAAGGAGAGCGGTAATAGATAGACCAGACTGGATCAATAACGAGAGTGGGAGAGCCTGTGGGGCATCATTAACGTTCCCAACCAGAACTAACCGTAGAAGTGACTTACTAGTTGATAAAAGTGTCAGTGTGATTGTGTGGACGGATTAGAAGAAACCGCTGGCAATAATAGCTCGACCACTTGTGCGATAGAGCTGTTCTGCTGGCAAAACATTTCCAAATCTTTTCCGGACCATAAGCGCTCCTCTGCGCGTAATGGTGGCTCGCTGCCGCTCCCATTCTCCTCACTGCTGCTTCTGGAATGGCACAGTGCAATGTGGCTACTCTTGGGCTCGAGCTTCCCAGGTCCGTAGTGGTGGTATACTTTGCTCCTCGACTTTGATCGAACGAGATCAGGACTGGCGATATCGCGAGACGATGATGTCGAAGGATGGGAACCGTGACGGGACCCACTCGAAGAGTGGAGGCGCTTGGGTGCGCTATCCAGTTTCTCCGGCGACTGTTGCGCGTCTGGTCTAACAAGTGTCTCCTGCAACACCCTAAACACGATATCACTGACAGCGCGTGTGAACCTTGCTTGGAATGGGGAGGCGTTTGGACCTGAGGGAGTACCCGTCGATGCATCCGTCAACCTCTTCAACTTAGTCGCCCATTCATGACGAACAAGGGGGTCGGCAAAGCTGAACATGTATCTGCGCGGAGCGTTGGCGTAATTCAGGAATGCAACTTGGAAGGTATTTCGCATGAAGGCGCGCTCCACAGAGACGGGACTACTTGGTGGGAGACCGGTGTAGAGCAGTGCGTTCGACCCAGAGCGTAGCATCAGCATCGTTGTCAGACCGAACAACGTGCCCGTCACCCTAAATGACGCCTCGGATGACTTGGAAAACGAGAGAACAGATGGTTCGAAGGTGAGATTGTGTCCAAACAACTCGATCGTGAAATTAGCATCAGGCTGTGGGATACGAATGACCACGGGTTCAGACTGAACTCTGTATGTCAAGCGCGAGGGTAACGTGCGCTTAAAGGTGACAGTAATCTCGGCGGGCCCCGTCGAGGATGGATGACGCGCTTGTGAAAGTGGTTCGCGGTAGATAGATTCATAGACATCGCCAATAGTGTCATCGGACAGTAGACCACGAGGATCATGGCGTCGACATGCATCCAAGAAGTCTCTGGCAGACACATTTTTCCCTACGTATTTCGCTGAGCCAGGTTCCTGCGATATTCCGCGGTGCAAGACATCGTTGAGTTGCACGATCGCTCTCGAGAATCTGTAAGCCAAGTCCTTGTCGCAGGCAACCTGCTTCCCGTTGGCATCGTACCACCTGCTAGCAAAGGAATCCAACAGGATATCCAGGGGATGCGTTCCCTGAGCGGCGCGTGTTGGGAGATGAATGGTCTGCAGGAAGATGCGCAGCGCCTTATCTACCCTGACGCCAGTGAACCCAAACACATCGAGGTAGTACTTGAGAACGACACGTGATGTCCTCCTGGACAGATAATCACCGAGCTGCGCACGATCGATCTCTGGCGTGCGGAACAGCAGCTGTGCCAATGCCATGGGATCCTCTGGTTGACCCATATTGTGGAACAAGGACACGATGGCTTGGTCGGCGTCGATAGTAAATTGCTCGACGAAGAACTGGGTATGGGGATTGCGTGGCACGCAACGTGATTGAGGCTCTTCACGTTCACCACTAAACCGCAAATTTCGTAGAAGCACAACGTTCTTCACAACATACTTTCTATCTGATGGATTCGGCTTCGTCAACTCGAGGAAGGCGTCAGGGTCTTGGATAATAGGCTTGGCGACGATGAAGATGTCGGTGAATAGGAAAAGGAAGCGATCTTTGACTGTATCCGAGTTGACGACTTGCAGGACGGGCGCAGCCAATAACAACTTCCGAGGCGGGTCATCGAT
Organism: Tylopilus aff. striatulus; assembly: GCA_038094335.1. Classification (NCBI taxonomy): domain Eukaryota; kingdom Fungi; phylum Basidiomycota; class Agaricomycetes; order Boletales; family Boletaceae; genus Tylopilus; species Tylopilus aff. striatulus. The sequence goes on along the minus strand of JBBPTY010000284.1, from coordinate 17,232 downwards.
TGCCGATGGCCAGAGGGGGTTCTTTGGCCCACGGACTAGCATCTCTTCGAGACGCTCTATGATGATGGCGCTTTTGGAGGGGAACTCTGAGTACTGCGAAGACGTGTTTGAGGACGACTCCGATGTAGTCGGAGGGGGATAGTCAGACAGAGATGACCACGGCTCTGGTGTGGACGATGGCGCAGGCTCTGGTGGCGATGGGGTGGGTGGAGATGTAAATGCAGAGGGCGTAGAGGGTTCCACTGGCGAAGAGGCGATCCCACTGCCTGACTTGGCGATCTTGCTTGCCCGGGGCGTCTTCTGCGTGTCCTCGTGTATAGAGCTTCCATTTGGACTAACGGGAGAAAGCTCTCCATTATATGATTTCCCAAATGACAAGGTCACATTGGAGCTGCTCGTCGGCGTCCTCAACTTCTCTGGAGAGCCGATGTCTTCCCAATCTGAAGTCAGGTCGTTCTCCTTCTTCCACCTTAATATTTCGGAAAGAGAAGGCTTTTTGGAGGGTAAGGTGGGGCGAATAGTTGAAGAAGCCGGACTGAGCGAGTTATTACCTGCCAAAGTCGGTGTTGACGACCCAAACCTATTGCTTAACCACTTGCGGACGCCCTCACGATTAGTGGGAAGCGTTCTGGACAGAACTGAACCGGGCAACTGACTGCTGGGTATATGTCCATTGCTCTCAGGCAACGAAGACGAGGGTGCGGTCGACAGAGGCGGCGAGTTGTGGCTCTTGAACTTGGGGAGTAAGTGAGTGTCTGACGCTTGGTGGGTAAGAACCCGATCTCGTTTAAGGTCGGGAGAGTGGGAAGGGGTATTGCTTGGCGAACCCGAAGGCAGTGGTATCTCGTTCTCATTCCCATGAAGAGACAGTACGATATCCGGAGTGGACGACGATATCGACATTCCCCGACGGCTTCGGCTACGCTGTTCCTCAAGTTTCTTGATCCCTGGGAATGGAAACAACTTAGAATCCTGATTGTATTTGGTAAGATCCAGGTTGGAAGCCAATGGGATCGGAGAGACGACACTTCTTGGTGGCGTTGGTATTGCCAGTGACTGCATTGAGGTGGAAGCAGACGACGATTGCATGACCGCCTGCTGACCAACAGGGGGATATGTCGACCCAAGCTCGTTCTTGTCTGTTTTGGGGCTCGCCAAGCTTCCTCCGCTCTCCCGGCTGATGCTCGAGTCCGTATTTTGCCTTCGTTCCCGAGTAGCGATGCTGTTGGTCCGAGATCGACGCCCATTGCCCGAGCTACTCCTCGTGAGCACCCCAAGCATCTTGCTCCATGCGCCGAGCGAGCCTTCCCGCTTCAGTGGCGTTTCTGGCAAAGCAAGCGAGTTGTCCGGATCGAACTCGGTGGACAGGGGTGATCGGTCGCTTTGTATGCGTGACGCGACGGAAAGTCGCTGAGGGTAGGCCTGCGAGGAATCCGACTCATCGCTGACTTGGGGCAATGGCGTGGTTGTCGACGTCGTTGGCTGGGACAAAATATCGGCCGGTGCAGAAGGTGGCTCGACAATGGGTTCAATGTCGACCACGAGCTCTTTGGAATCTGAGGATGCACGAGGCGACGATTCCTCTGTCTGAGGACCGGATTCCTCACGAGGCGACTCTGGAGGAATCTGATCGTCGTCTTCTTCGACCACGCCGCGCAACTGTTCCTCATCCTCGACATCCTCATTATGGACGGCAATAGTGGACTCAGGAACTTGAAGGGTATAAGCATTCCAGGGACAGGCGAAATTTTGGGAAAATAACTCACCTGGATCCGCGATCCAGCTTATCTGTCGATCATACGCGTCATGGTAAGGGGGGCGCCGATTGGGTTCGGCAGGGTATACGACCTCCTCACGTTCCTCGGACTCCACGTCATCTTCATCATTCAAAGACAATGACACTTCCTTGTGTGGTGTGGCGAACAGACTGGAAGGGTGGGGATCTTGCCTTGATGGGACCCTGGCTAAAAGATATGATGGGAGGCCAACGGTGCCCGTGGCGGAATCGAGTGGTTCGATTGATGGTGTATCTGATGGGGGAACGAATGGTTGGCCGAGACCAGGAGAGGAATGCCTCGGGGTAGTGGGAAGTGCAGGGTGGGTAGATTGTGGAAGGGTATCCTCCTCCTCGACGACTATGCTTCTCCGCTTCCAATTATGCACAGCACGAACAGGGGTCGTCTGGTGGCTGCCTGGAATACTCTCATCAAGGTTGATATTAGGCGTGGATATAGGTTGAACAGGGATAGGTGTTGTGGAAGCTGTGCGGATTGGTTCCGTGAGTGGTTGTTGGGTGTAGGGTAGCGGTGTCGGAAGGTGGGTCGGAGTACTTGTCGAAGTTGATAACACCTCGGACTCATCAGTGGTAGACGGCTGGCTAGATTTGCTGGTGGAATTGCGCGCTGATCTGCGACGCCGTCGCTTTGCGGGGGTAGAGACAGGTGGGTGTTCCTCTCCTCCGCTTGTGGCTCCTTCCTCGATCTCCTTGATTCGTTCGCCAAGGGCGGTAAAGAGCTTTTGGCGGGCAGCTGAGCGTTCACCACCCGAGACGGTGTTATTACGACCAAGCCTTGCGAAGCCAGGCTGTGGCGATACGGACGGCGAGGAAAACGTGGATTCTTGATCTGGATTTCCACCTGTGAGCTTGTGAAGAGCCTGCATACGCGCAGCCACGCTGTTGGAGCGCAAAATACCCTTTGATAGCGCTTCGAGAGAGGGCATCAATGGAGTTGGTGGTGACGAACCGGGATAGAGGAGGGGAGTGCCGGGAGAGAGAAAGTTTGGAGACAAGAGTACTCTGGATGCGGGCGGCGGGGTAGTAAAGTAGGAGGGTATTGGTGCGAGGACGGAGGTGGGTTGGAGGGAAGCGGCGGGAGGAGAAGGTGACTCGTCTGGGGACGAGTCGTTGCCGGGTGGACCAGGAGACTGAGGGAGTTTCTTGCCCTTGAAGTCTCTTGAGCCCCTCGAGCGAGAGCGGGACCTGCTGCGACGTCGTCGACCGGACGAGCCAGGTTCGGGGGTGGAAGGTTTGAGTTGTTGGGGTGAGTCAGGTCTTTGATCTGGCGTAGGTGGACGGTCATGGTGTGGTTCCAGGACGTCGTGGTCATCGTCTGCCTGGAACTTTTCACCGTCGCTGACTGCTTCGATGTGCATTGGGGGACGTCGACCATCCTTCATGCGGGGCAAAGACGCGGCGCGACGGAGCTTTGCGACGGCATTGGCGCGCTGCTCAGCGACTGAGGCGGGGTCAGCGTCCATGGGTGCCCTGCAGGGGATGAGGAGAAGAAGTGAGACAAGAGGGACGGACGTACTCGCTCGTAGTGGAAGGAGAGAAAGGGAGTAGCGAGACACGTGGCAACGAAAGCAAGTATATAACAGCTTTGATTTCATCTACTACCACTACGGATCTGCCACACGTGAAGTACATCTGGGTCAAGCTCCTGGTACAATACATCGATCCAGACCTTGCATTCGGATCCTCCAGCTAAATGAGCAAACACATGTCCACCCCTGGGCCGTTGGATTTTGTCGCGTGACCCATGATACGACGCGGTGCAATGCAGCGTGCCATGCTTTATCCGCTCAACGCCCGGGGTGTTCACATTCGCTGCCTCCAACTAGGATTCGCTTGCAAGGCTCGCCGTGAATTCTTTGGCGGACTTCTCGGGTCTCATCCGGCCTTCACGGCGTCACTGCAAGTGACGGTGGGGGTTTGTGCGCTCTGTGTTCTTTTCAGTCACGGCATCACGGGGAGACTTGCCAGGGAGGGTGTGCCAACCTGAACAAGAGCTGAGACCGTGAGTGCGAGTCGACCCTTTCTGGAGACGGGTGGGACCAGCCATCGTCCACCGCACCGGAGTGGGTAAAAGAGTCAAACCAAAAAACAAAGTTAGATTTGATATCGTGCCTGATGCTCGTCCGCCTCGTGTTTCCACAGGTCCAAGTTCTCTCGAGCTCCGTCTCCTGATACGCCCGCAAATCCGTGGTGAACGTTGGAACCACCGAGTCGCTGAAACATGATCCTCATGCGGATTCACGACCCTGGTTCACCACTGACAACACTCTTCAACAATGACTATCACTGGGTCTTATGCCTATCTCGACACCCTGAAAGGCGTGTACTACGGTCCTGGCTGTGTACACACCGCCCTGCCAACATTGCTCGCCATCTTGGGTGCTAGCAAGGCCTTTGTCGTCACCGGAAAGTCTCTCCGCGAAAAGGTATTCTTTGATCACGCATCTCTTCCGTGCTCACCATTGGTCCACCAAGACAAACGTGGTCGCCACCATCGAACATATCTTGAAAGACAAAGGCGCCTATGTTGCCACCTTCTCCGAGATTGGCCAGCACGCGCCCATCCAAGGCATCATCAACGGCATGGGAGCCTTCACGGCCACAGGGGCCGACATCATCGTATCCGTAGGAGGTGGCTCCCCCATCGATGCCGCCAAGGCTATTGTCTATCGTCTTCAACAACGATCCGGGGCCAACTTTATTCCCCATATTGCCATTCCAACCACCCTGAGTGCTGCGGAATACAGGGTACGTTCGTCCCATTCCGCCAAATCTTTCCCCTATCACTGATCCATGCCATCAGAGCGCTGCTGGGTACACCGACGAACATGGCAAAAAGACCGGCATGTCGGATCCCATGATCGCCCCTGCTGGCATCATTCTCGATGCCGAGCTGACATTGGCCACCCCCCCAACACTTTGGTGCGCCTCATGGCCCTGTCTCTCGCTCGTCTCGTGCTCACCATGAGGCACACTCAGGCTATCAACGGGCCTTCGCGCCTTAGACCATGCTGTTGGTATGCTGTGGATCTTCACAGCCAATTTCGCGTTAGACACTGATGTCGCATCTCAGAGGGCCTTTATAACCCGACACTGCCTCACCCTATGAGGGTGTTCTGCTATGCCTCCCTGTCAGATCTCTTCAAGTATCTTCCAAAGAGCAAGGCACAGCCCGAGGATCTAGAAATAAGACAGAAGCTACTGATAGCAGCATGGATGAGCGTCTGGCCCGTGAAAGTTGAGAATTACGGGTGAGGAAAAAAGTTCCCGAGGGTAGCTATAACAGACACAATCTGCTCAGTTCCCTTGGATTGTCACATTCGCTCGGACACAAACTCGGGGCGACCTACGGAATTCCGCATGGAATCACGTCTGTGAGCTGAAAGATGTGCTTGATCCGAGGACTTGTGATACTGAGAGCTTTGAAAAAGTGTTTGACGCTTGCTTCTGTCGTGGCCCTGAAGGCCGAAGTCGCAAGTCCAGAAGATAAGGCAGTGCTAGCGGAAGGATTGTTCTACCTACGGGAGCCTACTACCGGTTCGGTCGAGGGTGATGTCAAACGACTGGGGAGCAAGATTGACGAGTATGTGTGTTCTGTTTTACGAGATGTACAAGACTGACGACCCGATTAGACTCGTGCGGGAGCTGGGTTTGCACCGCACGCTTGCATCGTACAGTGTACCCAAGGCTGATTTACCGACTATCGCAAAGCTATCCTTGGGAGGGGATGAAGTACTTCAGTCCAGAGTCGAAGCGTTGTTGGAAAGCATCTACGGCGAGTAAAGTGGGCGAGAAGTGTGTTTACCAAGGGGTGTTTCGTGTAGGGAACCTAATCTTGGTGCGGTGAGAAATCGTAGCGAGGACCTGTTCCGTTACTTGAACGTGTATACCATAGCTTTGAGACTTACCCTTCATGAAGTTGGCTCTAGGACGGCGCTGTCCCTCGCGACGAGTCGCCCTGGACTCGATCTCGACTTCGGCTCGCCTCACCAAGTGCCGTCCTCAAACCTTATTCCCTGCTCTACCGACCAGCCACGTCGCCCGTCGTATGTGTACAGCGCCGAGATTGTTGCCGATACAAAGGTACCGCCTCAGCCTCCATTGGGGTTTCATACCACTGTGACGGCCACGCTCTCAGGTCTTCTTCGCTCCTCGTTCCACGTATACATACACCGTCCATGGCCCCGCACAAGCGCAGTTCGACGAACGCGTCCAAAGGCGACGACGCGAAGCACGCCAAGAAGCACGCTCACGAACAGCCAGACCACAACCATATGCACGCCCATTCGCTCTTTCACTCACACTCGCACGACGATCACGACCACAGTCATGGCGCAGAACAGATTGTGCACATCTTTGAAGGAAAAGGTGCGTCGGTCTACATGGTCGTCGTGTACTGGCTCAAACCCATTACGCAGGCGACCGTGGTAGTAGGATCACGTTGCTCGGGCTGCTCGTCAACGTCGGCTTGACGAGCGCAAAGGGTATTGCGGGGTGGCATATGCACTCTGTATCCCTCCTTGCCGACGCCGGTCACTCCCTAAGTGGTACGTGTCACTCCAGTTCGAGACACGTATGCTCACTGTCCCCGAGACCTACTGGGCGACTTTGTCACCTTGTTCTGCTGGAAGCTTTCTCGAAAACCACCTTCTGCAAGATACCCATACGGCTTTGCCAAGTTTGAAACCCTCGGGACAACCACGGTCTCCATTCTGCTGATCGGCGGTGCCCTCGGCATCGGATTTCACTCATATCACCTCTTGGTCGAGGCCCTCTCTGAGGCCGTGTCGACGCTCCCCCCAGGCCACCTTCACGATATCCTCCACCGGGTGGCCTCGCTCGGTCATCACGTTCCGTCTGTCGGGCATGCTCACATGCATGTCGACGTGCTCGACCCCAACGCAGCATGGTTCGCTGCCGTCAGTGTCCTGGTAAAGGAGTGGCTATATCGCATTACGAAAAAGGTGGCCGACGAAGAACACAGCCCCGTATTGTACGCGAACGCGGTGCACCACCGGAGCGACGCCTACTCGAGCCTGGTCGCGCTGTTTGCCATCCTGGGATCGTCCTTCTTTCCGACGCTACCCCTCGACCCGCTCGGAGGTACGTGTGGTCGCTGATACGATCGCTGATCTGACCGTTTTGACGGCCAGGGTTACTCGTCTCGTTTGTCATTTTGAGACAGGGGGTGGGGTTGCTGGGAGGGGCGTTTGCTGAGTTGACGGACGCAGGGATTTCGATGGGTGCGCAGGAGAAACTGGTGCATGCGTTGGACCCTCTGCTGCATCACGATGCCACCGACGCATCGTCGGGTCCTCGCATCCTCGCAATTAAGGCGCTGAGGGCGAAGCGAGCTGGGTCATTGATCCACGTCGACCTCACCGTCGACGTACCCTGCACGGCGACTGTCCAGGTAACATCCGAGTTGGAGACTGAGATCGCTCGGCTGCTCAGGGACGTGCGGCGGGAGGTGTCCGAGGTTAGAGTGCGGTTCCATCCTGTAGACCAGGGCTTGTCATGATGATCTTGTTGTATGTAACGATACATAATCTAAGTTATATTTTGCTTCTCGACCGCGATGGGTGATGTCGAGCTCAGGTTTTCCCCGTCAACCGACCTCGACGCAGGCACGTTCCGCTTGATAGAGCTCCCGCCCGACCTCTGCCGGCTCGTCGACGCCGCCGTCGAGTCCAGGTCGACCCAGTCCATGTAAGCCCGAATTCCCACTACATGCGGCACCCCCCGCCTCATTCCCTTAGCAGACTCGCGATCAAGGGCCACCCCACTGAAGATGCGGTTTTGTGCACTGACGACAAGACGTACACCCTCCGCTCGGTCGTGCTCTCCAACACCGTCCTCGTCCTCACACCCTCGCGCACCGATCCGAGCGGGACGGTCCATGTCCGCGACCAGCTGCACGAAGTGCTTGAGGTCGTCCCCGCCGTACCGCGGCTGCACGCGCTGCCGGTGCTCCTCCAGGGTATGACATACGACGAGGGCGACGACGAGCGATGCGTGCGTTGTTCATCCCAACGGCTCATTTCCTGTGTGCTGATATACACGCCGCACACAGGCGACGATGCCGAGGTATAGCTACGAACAGGCGCGCACAGAGGTCCAGGCGAGCGAATCCGAGCTATGTGCCGCCCTCCACGACCGGCGCATCCTCCTCCTCGACGGTCTGTCCCCCCCTGTCTCTGTCCCCACGCACGCATGATCACACCGTGACCTGACAACAGGCTGCCTCCGCCCCATCGCCCCCGCCCACCTCACCACCATCCTTACCCTCCTCCTCGACTACCTTGTCTCGCTCAACTGTGTCCACGCCCCCGCCCCGACCGAGGACCTCACCGCTGCCCTCGCCGATGCACACGACATCCCGCGGGACGTGTCCGAGCAGGTCATGGCCTGGTTCGGCACCGTGCACGACGGCGACGACGGCGACGGCAGCAGGACGTGGACGATGGACGTGAATGCCGTGGTAGGCGAGATTGGTCTGGGGATCCTTCGGGAGCACAAGGTGCGCTGTCGTCTCGGTGTCACGTCGTCCCGCATGTCCTGACAGCTGACCGTCTCGGGGCGTAGCACGAGCCCGTGCGCGAGACAGAGTTCGTGCGTCGGTGGAAAAAGGCCGTCGGCGACGCCTTTGAGCTGGCCGTGTCGCTTCCACTGCTCTCGGTGCGTCCCTTCGTCGCTTGTGGAGGCGCAGGCATTCCTGACGCGAGCACGCTAGGGCAACTACCTTCGCAACGAGAACGACGTCTCGGGCGCGACGTTGATCTACCTCGCGGCCTCGACACTCCCAGCGGACCCGGCGGTGCGTTTTGCGGAATTGTTCTTGACACGCCCGCGGTGGAAGAGCGACGAGATCGCGCCCTTCCTGTCAGACATTGCGGTCAATGAGAAAGAGCGGGATAGGTTGCTGCTCAAGCATGCACGCACAGTGACGACGCCGGAGGGTACATTTTATACTGCTAGAGTCGGGTTTAAGTAGTAATGAATCATGTATACAATGACAGGAAGGATTATATAGGGCCATACAAGGTACGATGGTGATATGTGAACATGGATGCATTAGAGAACTTGAACGAGGTACGAGCTTATCTATGTCAAGAACGTGTTGCCTTTTTTCCAGGTTGTAGTGTCAGTGTCTTATTCGTGCTTTCTGCGTCCCTTGCCCCTTGTCTTCTGACCCTGGCCTAACGTTCTGACAGGTGAGGGGTGATACTCGTCACCATCATCGTCTTCGTCCGGTTCCTTTTTGCGTTTTCGGTGGGAACTAGGTGAGCCGTTCGTATAGGTCCTCTGAGACAACACCTTGAGACCCGTGGGTCCCGTCAAACTGTCGATGAAGTTCCACAGCGCTTTCCCGACGGACCCGTTATTTCGAACATCACGAAATTGCTCTCGAATGCGTAGTCGCATGTGCAGGACCGCGTTGGCGCGCTCGTGATGCGTGTACTCGCGAAGCACGTACAAAAGCGCACCTGCAAGGACGGTCAGCGTTGTCGCGGGCCAGACTCTCGTGACCACATTACCAATAAACACAAACTCGACAGGTGCGACACGTTTATCGACCTGCTCAAATGCCACCTTGAGCGCCGGCGTCGCGGCGATGTATCCAAACTCGTTGAGCACGTCGCCGATATGGTTCTTGAACACCTGGCTCGGTTTGTCCACGCGCGATAGCCATTTTTCGAGTTTAGGGGCCGTGGGGAGGGCATGTTCGGGCAACAGGTCGCAACAATAGACCATTTGCGCGATGCACTGAAAGTCGCGGCCGCGTTTGGTGTCCCACTCGAGGACTTCGGCGAGGCCGCCGTCGCAGTTGACGTGTCGTAGTTCAAGGTCGCCTATCCAGTCCGCCCACGGCGAGGAAATGGCTTGTAGTTTTTCTGTGTGGCATTAGATCCAAAGATTGTCCACAGCCTGAACGCAGTGCGCACCTGCTGCGGTCAGGCTCATACCAAGCTGTACCCGCTGGAATATCTCTCGCTCCGTCCCTGGTGGCAGATGGTGATACTCGACTGGGAAGACAACGTTTGAATAGCCCTGTCCAAGGCACGTTGGCTGATTGCAATGGGAAACCACCAACCGCATGTAATCCTCGTTTCTGCAAACCGCCGCTTCCACTGTTCAGGGATTTCGAGGCGTGTCGTCTTCTGTGCATCAGATCTGACGAACCAGAAGCTCTTCTTGGTGCGTGCATCGCGGTCTTGTGTGGGGTTCAGTGATGGACACAGCAGCACCCTTTGGGAGGGGGGGGGGTTACTCACGCGGTATCTGAACGGTGCACGTACCCCCCGGCGGTCAGCACGCGCGTTCGCTCGTTCATATAAAAATGTAGAGGGCTCACCAACCCATCAAGGAACTTCTGTATAGACGTCAACCGCTGTTTGCCGTCCACACACACCCTGACCGTCTCCCCCTCGTCGTCTTTTTGCACGGCGAATATAACTGGGGGCACGTAAAAGTTGCGAAATATGGAGTCGATGAGGCCAATTTGTTTGCTTTCGGGCCAGACGACGTCTGGGGGAGAGGGGGTCTTGTTCGTGATCACTGACGAGGCGGGCGCATCGGGGCGGGACGTACCTCGCTGGTAGCTTGGGTTGAGGTCGATGTACCCCTCGTGGATGAACGCTGTGAGGACTTGTCAACGATGGTGCTGGTCGATGAGATCGTGGATTGAGTGCGCACTGTGCAGTTCTTTTGCGCTGTAGCTCATCGCGGAGGGCGGCGTCAACGCGTTGGTTATTCGAAACACGCTAGGATCGACGTTGTCATCGTCCGAGTCAAATTCTTCGAGGAGCTCGTCGACGTCCTTGTCCTGGGTGTCGCTTTTGTCTCCCATGGTCGTGGTGTTGAGTTGAGTCTTAGCCACACGCGTCCAATGTATAATGTGTATGTTTATTAGCGATGTCACTACCGTAATCCTTTACCCCCCTCGTTCCACGCCCCGAACTCCTCCTCGTCCTGACGCACATGCAGTGTCGCATCCGAGGATGTCGACCGTCGGTGTATCACCTCGTCTTCGTCCTCAATCAACCGGTGTCCTTCCTCAGCACCACTTTCAACGACACCACTCATGCCTCTCGGGACAGGTTTCGCAGCGTCATCCCCGTCTTCGTCGTCGCTCAGCTCTCCGAGCTGCCATTGCTCTTGCGTCGCTGCATCGTCCTCTTCTGCCATCCGCAACGCCTGCACTTCGTCTGCATCGCTGTTCTTGCTGTTCTTGATAGCAGACCTTGTTCCAGATGGCCGCACAAGTGCGGTATTCCCTTGGAACCGGTCAGGCTTCTTGTGCGTGAGGAGAACCACGCCCGATATGAGGATGACGATAGACACGAAGATAAGAAAGAGAATCCAGGGCTTGTAGGCATGGACTTCGTTATTGAAAATCAGCGAGTCCACGAAACTAGGCGTTGTGGGTGAGCATCGAACGTACGGCAGCAAAGGCGACATACCCCATAGCAGTATAGACACCATAGAACACGGGCACGACGAGCGTGGAATCATACACTTTGAGTCCCCGGTTCAGACATATGATCTGTAATACTGCCGTGATGGCCAACAGGATCATTGTGAAGATGGGCGCAAGATGTCCAAACTGGTTCCCAGGATTTTCGTGTGACAAACTCCCCGTGAGCAACTTGACACTGCAATGAATCAGAACAATCAAGAGGAGCCCGTGAAAAGGGTACGTACGTTGCCTTGGCAAAAACGAGACATCCGCCTGCGAGACCGCCACCACAGCATGCCCAACCAATCCCAAGGATCCAGGCAATCTGTCTGTCGTCCTTGGGTGCGGTCCAACTCTCGAGTTTCTCCATGATCCACAACGAGATAGAAGTGTAGGTGTTTCTGACCCTTCCAATGAAGGTAGTGCTCGGCGAGGGTGATCTGCGTGCCCTCATGCCTGTAAAGGGTTGCGAGTTGATATCAGAGCGGGACGTGAGGACTGCGTCAAGTGAGAAAGTGAACTTGAGGACGAGTAGTAATGCAATGGACACGGAGAAGAAGTACGCAAGCCACCCACTCCTCCTCCAGAGGGCAGTGAGATGGTCGACGTCAGTCTCTGAAGAGAGACCGCTGTTGATGCCGCCGAATGCGACTATGCCAATAACACCGAGAACTACGATTATTGTACCCTTGAAGGGCAGTTAGCCAGGCAGAAAGGGGTAGACCAACGACCCACATAAATATCCGTTCGGGTGACGGGCGTTCCGACCATAAATCTAGCAAAGAGGAAATTAAATATAAGAGATGTAGAGCCCAGAGGGGCGACATATTCTAGATGGAGATGAATGAGAGACGTCTGTGTTACGGGTGGGCAGAGTACTCGCCGGCTCGCATGTAATCTAAGGCAAGGGTGCTGCCTATGAGCTGAGAGAGGATGTAGAGGGTCATGCCCAAGAGCCATAGTGGCCGTAGCAGGTCTTTGCGACGCGCAGACTTTGGGATGGCACTCGTGCGTACCTAGAACGGGCGTCAAGTGAGGGGGTAGGGTTTCAGCTAGGGCTCACATGATCCAACTTGGTGAGATTGAGACCAGCAGCGTTGAGCACAGAGGCGAGGAGGATGATGGCGAGGCCGATGATGAAGGCGACGACGGGGTTCGCATGGTGTACGGATGGGCTTGTCGTCCCTGTCGTTGTTGGCGACGGCAAAGTCGAGGTCGTCGTCGTCGTGTCCATCAAGGTAAAGGCTCCTAAGCGATGTTCGCCCAGTTTGGCTTCATCCGCGTATGCAGCGCATCCTCGACATCCTCAGAGCTCGCCTTGTCGCTGCCAACGACAACGGCCTCCTCAAGGACACCATCGCCGTCGTCGAGTGCGTCCAGCAACATCCGCACGGACCATTTCCCGTTCATTGGGACGACCTGCACCACAACTTTCAACGTCTCCGAGACGACGGCCTCTGGGACTCTTCCATCGAGAACGACGAGCTCCTCGAAATTCTCCGCACCATGCTCACATCTGGGTCACAGCAGGAGCCTCCGTCAAGCGAGAAAATCCCCATTGTCATACCACCAACGCAGAGTCTGTCGTCCCAGCTCGTACCCAGCCAAGATCATCTCGCTCTTCCTGTTGAGCTCGTCCACATCCTCGACGACGCATACTTTCTCCATGTCCTGGCTACAGACCCAGCGCAGGTCCTCCCTCATGGAAAGTCTCTTCTATCGGTCATGTCCCGCTCACACACCACCGCGGATCCACACTCGAAGCCGACTTTTCACAGCGAGGTCAAGAACATCGTGCACAAGGCTTTCTGGGATGAGGTGCGAACCCCAACGCTCCCAGCATTCACTCACGGCTGAGGTTCATGCAGGCCGTGAGCAGCCTCTCCAAACCTGATCCTTCTATTCAACTTCCTCGCATCAAGCTCCTCTACCGAGACCTCCATGTCGCTCTCTCTCCTCTCTTACCGCCCAGCCATCCTGTTTTACTGACACTGTCCAGTCCCCTATCCCCTACAACTTCTCCCCTGGACTCTACTCTCAGGCACCTCCGCGAGGTGTTGGCTGGTCTTCGACAGCGTTGTGCACCCGTCCGTGACCCTGAAATTGAGACCCTTGAGCGATCGCTCGACAACCCCCCTTCCCTGACCCCGCGTTCAGTCGCTCTGGCTACGCTCGTCGCTGATATCGTTAGAAATATCATGGGGCTGGCTGAAATCATGAAGGATGATCTCTCCCAGTTCGTCTTGGGAAGCATGACAGAGCAACAGCTCACGTCCGTCGTCGCGAAACAAGCCAGAGAGACGGAGCGAGAGGTCGTGAACAACCTTTGGCGTGGAGACAAAATCACACAAGGATGGTCGTCTTGGTTGGACAAGCCACCTCCTTCCACCCATTTGGCTGCCATTTCCACGGAGTCGCGTTTCTCGTGGATTGCGCGCATCGTTCAGGTGTTGGGATCGTCATCGCCTGTTTCTTGTCCTCTTCCATCAAGAACGGTTCAGGTTTACTCGACAGGACAGGAAAACGATGGAACAGATGAATCTTCCACCAGAGGCGCCAATATACTTCCACTCGTGTTTTTCTTCTCTACTCCGACCCTCTTAAAGACGCAGAATTATCTACAGGCACTCGTGATCGCTGCCTCCCTGGGTGTTCTTGTACGTCTTCCTATACCTACTCGCCCATCTCGCGCGAGCTCTGAATCTCCTGATCTTGATTCATTCATGTCTCGCATTTGGACACTTCTCCGCGCCGACATTGCTGGTGAGCCAGATGCCGGTGACACCAAACTCGTCAGCCTCGCAGACGAAGTTGTTCGTGCGCGGACACTGGCGAGTGCGACGTCTTCCAACTCACCGTTACTGTCCAAGGAGGAGGAAGCCACGCTGCGCACGGCCGTCAGTCGAACACTTCGATACGAAGATCCAGTGTACATGTTGTTGCAGCGGCGTCTGCTAACAGCGCTCGTCGACGTACTCGTCAAACACCGTCGGGGTGATACTGCTCGGGAGGTGGGTAGCCGTGTGGCACTGCCTACACTACGGGCGGGGAGAGATCAAGAACGCGCGGGGAAGCGACCACGGCTTATCCTTGATCTGCAGGACGTGGATGAACCAACGACCCTGCCTCGGAGCCCACTCCAATTCGTTACGAACGTGAAGGGGTTTGACGATCCTGTGTTGGGTCAAGCCACTGTAGAGGCGTTTGAGCAAGTGGACAATTGTCTCCGGTGGGTAGAGAGGGTCTGGAGCGACGTCATTAAGACGGAGGCCGTCGGACTTGACAACTTGTAGTAACAGTAGTACGTTATGTTTACATAGTGTTGTAGTGTAGTGCTGCATTTCACTCATCTACGACGACCCGAGATGGCACCACCAAAGCGAACAGATCCAAATTATATGGATGTCGACTCCGATTCCGACATTTCATTACTAGGAGACGACGAAGTTCGTGCTCGAGGCAAAGGGAAAGCCAAGACCACAGACAAGCGCAAGAAAGACAAGGGAAAAGGCAAGGCCAAGGACGTACGTCCTCCCTTTACCCCCTTCTCCAACTATCTAACGACCCTCACGCTACTCAGCAAGCCTACACATGGGAGGCGTCCTACACTCGTTCATGGGACACCGTGCAAGAGGATGAGACCGGCAGCCTCCAAGGCGCTGTCGAGGATCTCATGGCGAGGGGCAGACGCCGAAGGCACATCTTACTCTCTCTATCCCAACTTACGAGCGCCTCACCTGCGTTTTTTCTCCCCTGTTAGGCTACTCGCGCCCGCCGCCGCTATCCGGCGGACTATCATCCGGCATCTCATCCTCCTCCTCGATCTCTCGGCTGCCATGATGGACCGGGACATGCGTCCGACGCGGTTCGATCTGTCGTTGCAGTACGCGCGCGAGTTCGTCGTGGAGTGGTTCGACCAAAATCCGCTTGGTCAGATTGGCGTTGTCGGGATGCGCGGTGGGATGGGCGAGCGCATCGGTGAAATGTCTGGTAAGGAGCGTGTCCCCGACGTCCTGGCGTGTTTGATGTTCATCCGTTTTTGTTGGCAGGTAATCCGCAGGACGTCCTCAAGTTCCTCAGCGATCGCACCAAACTCGAACCTGCTGGTGAGCCTAGCTTGCAGAACGCGATCGAGATGGCACGAAGCAGTATGAGGTGTGTATGGACATGTTGCCTTTTTTTCCCCTGAATGTTGAACGATACAGTCACCTCCCTACTCACTCCTCGCGTGAAATTCTCATCATCTTTGGCTCGCTCACGACCTGCGATCCGGGAAACATTCATGACACGGTGAACGCTTGCATGAAGAACAAGATTCGAATATCCGTGGTTGCCCTGGCAGCCGAAATGAAGGTATGCAGGGAGATGTGTGATAAAACGGGCGGTGGGTGGACGTGACAGGTCAATGTTATCGTCACTCATAGAAAGCACAGGGCAGTTTGGTGTAGCAATGAACGAGGGCCATTTTAAAGACCTGCTGTTCGAGCTTGTGCCCCCGCCAGCCCAACACACTGTGGCCCGTGCCGTAGGGGGAAATGCGAACCCTGCCGCAGACCTCATGATGATGGGCTTTCCGACCCGTCTCCCCGACTCGTCACCACCCAGCCTTTGTGTCTGCCACTCGGACATGAAGAGCGGGGGGTTCCTCTGTCCAAGATGCTTGGCTAAAGTGTGCGACGTACCGACGGATTGCGACATTTGTCGATTGATGATCGTGAGTTCGCCACACCTTGCGCGAAGTTATCATCACTTGTTTCCCGTGAAACCTTATCAAGCGGTGTAAGTGACAGTTCTGCGTTTTGATACGTGGGTCATCGACGAACGCTTACAGGGCCTCGGTGGAAGACACGGGCGAGCGCGGAGGTACGTGTCATGCATGTGGGCGTCCATTCCCGGTGACACCATCGACTGCGCCTGCTTCGGAGGGCATCAGTCCACTGGGCCGGTATCGATGTCCAGATTGCAGTCACGACTTCTGCACGGAATGCGATGTATTTGTACACGATGTCGTACATTGCTGTCCTGGATGTGGCAAGTAGACATGTAGCAATGCTCACAACGAAGACTATTGCAAGCGTGCTTGATCTTAACATTGTCCGTCAACTAACAAACCAAACTTTCAACCAACAGCTGCACACAAGATCGTCGAGCGACGGGACTACCGGAAGAATGTCATGACCGGTGAGCGAGCAAAGCCAAGTCGCAGTTGCTGGCCTCCTTCGTATCGTAGTAGAAGGAAACGAGAGTAAGACCTTCTTCCCCGTTATACAACTTTCTGATCTTCCGCTTGATATTCAGCTCGCCCCATGAAAGAGAAACGGGATCAATATTCCTGTGCTTATGTAATGCGATAGTGCGAGCGGTGATATAGGAAAACTCCGACAGTGTTCCTGGACAGTCAAGCCTAGACTATGACACGCGAACCTTATCAATATCCGGAGTCTCGGCTAATGTAAAAGGTTGGTTTGCTGATGTGGTCACACCACCCGCGGTGCTTCGGACCGAATGCACGGGGCCAAACTGTGCCCTGTCTTTCGGTGCCTGCCCTGGTTACCCCTTACAGTTATTGCCAGTTTAGATAACCATTTTCTACTTGGCGGGCTGGTCTTTAAGTTGAACGCACAAATTGAACCATTACGTGCAACTGAAGTCAGTACGCTCAATATATGTTAGCAGGAATTCCCGTAGCACGCAACCACCACTGTGTATTTACCTCGCAAACACATTGCGGCCTTAGCTTGTCCACCATACTCAGGAAAAAGGTTACATGACCCAGAAACAGGAACAAAAAATACATCCGAGTCAGCCACGGAGACATCTGAAACGCGACCCAAACTTTACAGGCATGGATATCTATAAAAGAGTGGGGAAGGCTCTGGCTAATCATCCAAGGAGTGACACCACCCACCCTACATCACCTCAATTTGCTACTCATGCAGCTCACTCCTGTTCTCCTCGTTTTTGTTGCTGCTGCTGC
>JBBPTY010000283.1:0-21602 GCA_038094335.1 Tylopilus aff. striatulus | reverse complement strand
TGATACTGTCCATAAGAAGTAGAGAGAACACCAACAGCATGCACAAATGAACAACGACTCAGTAAGCAAGATGATGAGAAATACAGAAGAAAGACCAGCGGATGGTCTATGGCAATGGCCTATTTGCAAGTGAGGTATCGATCGGAGAGGTTGTACGGAGACACTTGCCTGAGAGACTGCGAAGAGCGGTTAGGTGGATCAAATCGAGAATGAGTATCACACTGCCAGCGGTACGCAAGGCAACCAAAACGGCAAACACAAGACGATTATTGTCCAAGCATCTATAAGCCTTAACGCCGAATATGCCGGTAACCTGCAGAGATGGTGAGTTTGTGAAATAGCCTCGGAATGACAACTATACCAATAGCGAGAGAGATATGCCGTTGGCGACGAAAAAAATGCGCAAGATTCTGTATGGACCAATTGAGTATGCTGGCTGATGCCGAGATGCGTGTACTCACACAACACAGTTTACGGATTTGTTGAGCTGGGCGATGATGAGGGGAATTATGGCGATCAGGCCGAGTAGCTGACCGAGAAAGAGGGTATAAAGAAGGGCCTTTTTCTTGACCTTACCCCACCAGAGGTATGCAGTTGCTTTGCAGACGTTGCGGACGAAGACGGACAAGAGACAGGCGATGATGATGAGGAAAGCGTTGTTGACGGCGAGGTCATCACGGAATGGGGGAGCCAGAAGAGAGCCGTCTGGGAGGGCATAGTAGAGCGGGTGAAACGAGTCGGGGGGAGTGCCGGGATACAAGGAGGGAAAGTCGGATACGGTGAGCAGGGTGGAGAGGGCGAGGACTACGTTCGTTGGTTGTGAATAAGGTTGACTGCGGGGTGTGATGGCCGGCGGGGGTGTCAGAGAGTAGGAGGGGGAAGTGGGGGCAGCGGGGAGAGGGATGGAAGGCATATGGGACTTGGAAGGGGATCCATGGGGTGCATGGCACGGACGAGGTTATTGAAATAGTTTACCGAGTTTGGTAGAATCAATATATCTCTGGTTCAGATAAATTACTCGTCATGTCTCACAACACCACCGCATACCACTCCAGCTCACAGTTTAGACACTGGAGATTTTCAATAGATCGTCTCCTCTCTCTACGCACAGACCTCAACTCAGATGCAGTCGCCGCCATCAGGACCACCTTCGAGACTGACGAGGTATGCACACCACACACTCTCTTCACAGCCAGTCATTCGAGTCCTCTAGCTCGGTTCTTCTGCCAACGTGTCGTTCCTGGACGCTCAGGAGGAACTTCTGCTTGTCAAGTTGTACATCACAAAGATACCCCAGCTGTGCGGACACTTTCACTTTCCCGAGGAAGTCGAGGCCACCGCAATAACCTATCTCAAACGCTTTTATCTCAGAAACACCGTCATGGATTGGCACCCGAAGAATGTCATGTACATTTACAGAATAATATACTCTTTCCACCCTGGCCTGACCACCCGTCCGTATCTAGGCTTACCGCTTTATTTTTGGCGACCAAGACGACCAACAACCCTATTTCGCTCGATTCGTACACGTCCAATATCCCTCGGACAACCACTTCCGACGTTCTCGATCTCGAGTTCCTCGTAGCACAGAGTCTCAACTTCGAGTTTGCTGTATGGCATTCCCATCGGGCTTTGTGGGGTCTCTGGCTCGACCTCCAGGTGTGACACCTACTCATCGCTCGTGTTTCATCTCATGTCCTTCAAGTCATTGACAGATGTCACCGAGGACCAGAGGTCACGAGACGTGTATGAAACAGCGCTCAAGCATGTCCGGGACTCACGTTTCACTGATGCTGAACTTATCTACGCACCATCTCAAATAGCACTTGCAGCGCTGTCCCTCGCCTCCCCGTTCCTTGCACAGAAATGGCTCGATTCTAAATCGTCGGGGGTTGAAAGGACACCCTCGGAATCGCTCCAGACTACCGTCGATGCGATCAAGGACATGGTCGTGCATACAGGTTGCCTACCCGACGTCGAAGCAGTCCGAGAAGTCGACCGGAGACTCAAGTTGTGCAAGAATCCAGAAAAGGTGGTTGGAAGCAAGGCGTATCTGGTTCGGAAAGCCGAGGAAGAACGCAAAGCGGAGGTGAAACGAAACAAAAAGGCTCAAGATATCCGCCGTGCCCTGGAAAGTGATGATCCATTTGGGAATGCGCTCAATGAGGAGCCGCCTCCACAACGCACAGAAGAGCTCGACGATGACGATGACTGATAATATTAAAATGGTCTTGCTGACTTTTTGTACCCACTCATCAATATTGGCTGGGATGAGTTGATTCGCAAATGTCATAAAACCACAAAGTTAATTGAATTTGTAGTAATGTAGCCCACATATGCCAAACCCAGACGGAACAAGATGATCGATCGGGAGGACAAAGAGGGCAGTATGCTGTTGGCTACACATTGACCTTGCAGACCATGGCCACCAGGGCTGGATCAGCGAGGCTTCGATAGAGCCGAACGAGGGAACGTGTACCACGCCCAGGGTGGATAGGGCGTGTGGATGGTCCTTACGAGTTGCCTTTAGAGAAGAAGGCTGGCGATGGTGGCTTGACTGGGCTAATAACGGATACAAAGACTCGGATGTGCGGATACAAGTGGTGCAATGAGTGCGACTCAGAAACCTATGAAGATAGAAACGATGAGCAGACGGCTGGACAAAAGAATAAGGGACAGACAGCATTGACAATCAAAGGGACAAAGGGGTGTGTCTGGACAAGAAGGTATTCAATATACAGCGAGGGATGGGACGAGGTGGTCACCTCCGCCTGTGGTCGATAGGCCGAGCTCGTCTTCCTTGTAGATATTGTAGCCATCAGCTGTTTTTCGGCCTGGGGGAGGGGATTGGGGACGATAGAGGACGTGGAGAGAGGGATGACGCACGAGTGGTGGACCCTCTTGAATCCTTGAAGCGGTCAATATCGGTTTTTGTCCGCTTTAAATTTTCTCGACGCCGTTTTTGCGAAGGCTGTTGTTTTTTGGACGGGTCCAAGACCGTTTCTGGCGAGATTTTCGATTTTTTCTTTGGACGAGCGTCGAAAATGTCATCGATTTCTGAGCGGGACATGCTGGCATGCGCGGGAGAGTTGGCTGCGCCCCGTGAGACTACTCTCAAGCTCGACGCCGACGACGCCGACGGCCATGCTGTGAGTCCACACCGTCCTCGTGCCCCACCTCCTCACCATGTGTGCAGGCCCCAGCAGCCTCGAAACCAGACCCTGCAGAACACCGGTGCACCGTTCCAACAGCTCACCGAGCCCTCGTTCAACCTCGACCCCAACGTCGCCGCAAAACAGATGGCAGCACTCAACGTCGTCAACATGCAGCGTCAGCTCACCAACGCTTACCCACGCCCCCCCGCGTCGTCTCCTTCCCAGGTCGCGTTGAGCGGAACCAACCCGGGATCATTCCTCGGCGGAATCTCGCCCCCTTATCATCAGTCAAACCCGCTTCAGCCTCCCATTGTGGACCCTTCCGCAACTATGCAATTCCCCTCCCATTCCAATATACAACCTGCTTTCCCTCCCGTTCACAACTTACAGCCTAATTCCACACAGCTAGAACCCTCCATGCAACCTACCAGCGTCCCTGCTCCGAGTCGACATGCCCAAAACATGGCCCTAATGAAGCAGAAACAACGAGGCTTCTTGGCCGGTCTCGCCAACGTCCACTTCACCAAAGGCGCTCCTCTTCCTCCTGCCCTGACCGGTGTTCCATATCCACCTAACTACGACCCTTCGTCTTCACAGTGGAAAAACCTGGAATGCTCCAGTGAACTCGGTGCAGTTCGGCTAGCTGGAAAAGACGTTGACTTGTTCAAATTGTGGGGCATCGTTGGCCAGCTTGGTGGTGGTCAAAAGGTATTTTTAGCGATCGAGTACATTACCCGTCCAATGCTGATCATACGTTCAATCGTCCAGGTGACACAACAGAATGCATGGTCACATCTTCTCTTGCAATTTGATCTTCCAGAATATCTTCTTATGCCCAATGGCCAGCGCGCTACTGCTACTGCCCTGGCCAGTTATTACAATGCCATCATCCAACCTTTCGAAGAAGTGTATCGTCGAAATGTCCAAGACTCGAGTCGCAAGGCAATGATGACAGCCGGTCGCCCACCTGGCGCACCAGTAGTCCAAAACAACCCTCCCAATATGTCTTCCCAAACGCCAAGCTCTGTGCCTCCAGGCACCACCTCTGCTCAACTCCCCGGGTCCGTCAATAATATGATGGGGCTGTTGAATCAGTCTATATCAGGCGGACAAAGCACGTCTGCCTCGATCACCGGCAGTCCCACTGCCCCTCCATCACAAACCTTACCACAAAGTCCCCATCCACAGCATGGGATACCTAACTCATCTCTCCCAGGGGCACATGGATTCTCGGACTCTTTAGCCGGCCATTCGTTAGTGTCTCAGCTGAGCAGCTCAACGATCGGACCCCTCCCGAGTTCTTCGAGCGGTGAGCACCACGAACAAGACGCCCTGGGGATGAAGCGAAGATTCGAATCCGAAGAAGTGGACGGAAAGCGAACGAAATTGAAGACAGGTGAGGTTAATTTACTGACGTTGGGTGTACGTAATTAGTGACACTGAGCGGTTGATATTAAGGCGGGTCAGAAATAATAGACGTTAGTGTTTTTCTTTTCCCCTACTTGAAACCTCTAAACGCCCTCATAGTTGCCTTCCATGTCAACCACAGCGGATCGAACCCCTCCCCAAAATTCAACGACCACAGTGCCGCATCCTCCCGCCTCCCGCCACCACTCTCAATTCACGAGGACCAAGATCGAGTACATCCCCCTAGCGCGTGAGCTGGACACTCATGGGGGGCGTGACCTTCACTTACTGGAAGAAGAGTACCTTCGTTCTCAACGTCGCCCCATGCGGGATATCAACGAATGGGGAACCGTAGATATAGAAGCGCTCACCATGTCCATTCGCTGTCGACTGACGGTGGAACTTTCGTATGCTCTCACCACCCTCACCCTTCTGTCGACAATGAAAGGTCCTACCGCCGGTTCTGGCTTCCCCATTGCTCAGTGCACTGATCTTTTGGAGGAAGTGTTGGATCTCTTGGAGGATGAAGCATTCGATGGCGTCTCCGATACGTCCCAGTATATGACGGAGGATATCCAAATACCACGTCATCGCGAATTGGTAGCCGTTGCCCTTGAATGTGAATTGCTGCCGTTCGCGGCATTGAAAAGCGAGGAGACATTGGGAAAGTCGGAGCATGGACCACAGCATCGGCCAAGTCAAATCATCCTTGCTGTGATGAACATCATCCGGAATTTGACTGTCATCCCAGACAATATGCAGTTTATGGCCAGGCACGATCGGACGCTGGAGTTGGTACTACGTGTTTGCGGAATCACTCTCCCACCAGATGGTGGTCCACCGAGACCAGTATCACCTGTGCTCACTATCCCTGACGTTATCAGCGTTCGCAAGGATGCTCTTCATATTTTTTCCAACCTCTCCGTCTTGATTTCATTCCCCCCGTCCACACCACCCTCCGAGTCTACTACCCGCATTTGCACCCGAATATTCCAACTCGTCGCTTCCATTCTCATCGAGCCGGCAGATGCAATACCTCCGACACAAATGTTGAAACTGAGCAGTATCCCCTTCCCGAACTGCAAACCGCCATCCCTTTCTGACGTGGCCCTCGATGTGTTCACACACATTGCCCACCCCGATCATAATCGAAAAATATTTTCTACTGTCATCCCGCAGCATTGGCTGTGGCGTTTACTTGAGACGCTCGTGTATCGCCTACCAGTGAGCGATCCTGATTTCGCGTTTCTCTCACGCGAATCATGGCTGTCATACCTTGAGAAAGTGACCATGGCCATATACGCCATCGCATTCCTATCACCCCCGGAATTGAAGAAAAAGATCAAGGTGGATCGCTCGCTCCATTTTTCGCAGATCATGCTTCGCGTGGCCCAGCGGCTTACCACGATGAACGCCTCACCTGAGGCTCGACAATGGTTCATGTGCACCGCACGCCGAGCCATCGAGGCGATGAAAGCTGTTGATGGTGGGGAGGACGCATTCGACACCTCTCAAGCTACACAACCAACGCTCGCATTTGGAATGGGCTTTGGGGAGTCTGGAGAAACAAGCGTGGAAAAAGGGATGGGAATGCTTGCTGGACGTCGGGATGCGGGATGGGATCTACTGATGCAGAGGGATTTGGATCCGACGATGTTCGCTGAGCTGGAGAGTCTGATGAGAGTAGAATGAGGGTTCTGATATTTGACTCAGATTTGACGTCCAATGTAACTTGCAACAAGATTGCTGTGCCGATCTACATCTTGGTCAACGACCAACACCATCTCATGACCGCCGACTTGGTTCCCCCTCCTCGGTACTCTCAGCATAACGATGCATGCCCATCGGAGGACGCGTCTGATCCTCAGTTACTCATTGTACCGGCCTTGGACGGCATAAATTTCCAGAAGGGCTATGTTGGTGCCGAAGGGGAACGCGCTGCAATGGAGGGAGAGGTCCACCTCAAGGGCGCCCGACCTGGCGTGTGGAAGAAACTGTCAGTCCGTCCAATTCCTCCTTGCTACGACCTGACCGAACCATGCAACAAGGACTGTGTCCTTGCGCACGACGGAATCCGCTCAAGGTCGGGACATTGAGCTCTACGGATATGAAACGGATGTTACTTCGTTCTCGTTGGACACGTCCGGAGCCATGCCTGCCTCGTTTCCGTTTGCGATACCACTCATGCCAGATGTGCCACAATGCGTCCATACCCTCCACTCGTCTGTGAAGAACGTACTCACCGCGACGCTGCATCCGGTAGATCTGACGCTTCCCCCTATGTCAAGAGAACTACTAGTGCACACGAGGCGTTACACTTCACACACGCACTCTGTCGCGATCTCGCCCGAGAAGCATGTCATACATCACCCCGTTCGGGTGGAGGCAGAGATCCCAAAGTCCACGTTTGTCGCGGGTGAACCAATTCCTGTCTATGTGACGGTGCCACCGCCACCTCGACAACTTGTTCTGCAGGGCGGACTCAGACTGCGGAACGTCAAGGCGGAGCTCCTTCGTGTGATCAAGGTCAAGCGTTTCGAGGACTTGGAGCGCGCAGTACAACCGTCGGAGATGGACGATTCTCCGCTTGAGGGTCCTTCGTCCGCAGCGCTTTCCTCGCCTGTGGAGAAGCCTTGCGATCCCACAGTCTCATCTTGCACTGCTGCATATACGACGATTCTGTCTCGGTCGGGGGCGTCTTGCAGGTTTCATATTTCCCAACCCATTCGCTTGCGTTTCGTTTTACATCAAGCCTCTCCGACGGCTTCTCCATCTGATCGTCCACGGTGTCTAGGTGAAGGGGATTACGCCTACGAGGGAAATGACCCTCACTGCGTCTCCATTACGCAGACAACATTGCTGCACAGTATCTCGTTCATACTCAATATCCACACGTCGTTTGTCGACACTGCGAGCAGGACGGAGACGCTGTACACGATTTCCATCCCTATCCACATTATTCCACCCCCCGCTCCACTTCCCGAGGTCGAGGAATCGGTAGATACTGCCTATCAAAAGAAGCATGATCGTCCACCGCTTAGGACCGTGCGACAAGAAGACACCGAAATATCTGCCCCTCTGTATCACGATGGCGAGGCTGGACCGAGCTACACACACCACGGAGCCCCTCCTCCCTTCGAGGACAGAGACGTTCCTCCGCCACCGTTCTTTCCCTCCGAAGCGTCTACCTCCTCTGGTCTGCCCACGTTCCAGGAGTCGGAGAACGAGATATATATTCCTGCAGACACAGAAGACCATTTTGCGACTCCCATAGTCCAGCCACTTATAGCTGGTGAAGGTGTCGTGTTTGGCTTTTCCTCCTCCCAGCAGTTTGACGGGCACACTGACTCGCTACACCGGACGTCGACCCCCCCGCCATCGGTCGAACAAGCAGGCCGAGACCCCGAGTTCACCGAGTTTGTCGATCTTTCTCAGCCCCATCGAGGTCTGAGACTCATCGTAGAAGAGCATCCACCACCCCCGCCTCCGCCTCTGGACGATCCATCGGACCCGCCTCCCTCGATAGATTCCGCGTTTAGATCACCGACATCGCCTGGTTCTGTGCAGACTCACCCGTCCAATAGCATGGGTCATCATGCGTTCAGCCGTGACCACCACCGCTCGCTATCAGAAACCGGTGAAGTCATGGACCAAGGAGCGACTCATGTGCCTGCGCCCCCACCGTATCTGACGCCTAATGAGCAAGAACAGACAGTACGGCCGCCACCTTATGTCGACTTTGTTCCCCCTCGTGGTGGCGATCGCCGGTGAAACGTGGTATATCTGTTAGTATCCTGTGGACGGGTGGTAGCTTAGGCGGGAGCCAAATCTACTGTCTGATGATAGGCAATTGGGATTAGAGAAGCAATTACAAGGGAACGGAATGGGAGGTAATCGTATACGTCGAGGGGGTTCATGTAATGAATCATGATGGTAAACGACAAGATGGTAGTTCTCCGAGACGAAAACAAGACGAATAGCTCAACAGTTGCAAGCCTCCTTGGTTTTCGCCTGATTTTCATCCAGGTTGACAGCACCGTCTTGCCGTGAAGCCCCCGCGCGACTACCTGCTGTGGCACCGTTTCTACCTGCACCGCGATTAGAGGCCAAGATATGCTCGATTGGTATTTTCTTTGCTGTATAAAGTGAGGTAGTTAGTCCAGGAGCAAGAGAAAGAGGTAGAAGGAATGAGCGAACCGATTTCGGTGAAGATCTCTACGATGCCCTCTCCGGTCTTGGCACTGGTCTCGAAGAATAGTAAGCCAGCCTCTGTGGCATAGGCCTGAGCTTCTTCGCGGGGAACCTGTCGTAGCGTTTCCTCGCCGCCAGCTGCACTGGGAGCCTCTCCTGGAGTTGCTGTGGCGTCGTCGGCCTCGTCTTCAGACTCTGACGCAGGAGATGGGCCCTGAGGTGACGCGGAAGGCTGTACCAAATCGACTTTGTTCCCGGCGAGTGCGATGACGATGTTCGGGTTTGCTTGTCGTTGCAGCTCCTTGACCCAGGACTTTGCTTTCTCGAGACTGGAAGCTTTCGTGACGTCATAGACGACGACGGCAGCCTGAGCGTTGCGGTAGTACATAGGCTGTGGAGTAGGCAGATGGTGAGGAGAGACGGTGCTGAAGGAGGGGAGGACTGACGGCAAGGGAATGAAAGCGCTCCTGGCCTGCCGTATCCCAGATTTCGTAACGGAGGACACGGTCTTCGAGACGGCACTTCTGGGTGAGGAACGCGGCGCCAATGGTGGGTTCTTTGTTGGGTTGGAATTCGTTGGACACCTAGGAAGTACGGTTAGCCGGGGCTGAGGTGTGGACTGGGAGCGTGGACTGACGAATCGAAGGACTACGGAGGACTTTCCGACGGCGGCCTCGCCTGGTTTGGGTGGTGGATGAGTCGGTGGGGGGGCTGGGGAAGACATACACACCTAAGAGGACGAGTTTTACCTGCACGGACTTGTCCATTGGGGCTGCGGCCTGTTCTGCCATTGTATCGTAGACGACAGGATTTGTTTATACTTGTGTTCTCTTGAGCCCGGTCCGGCGCTTGTCCTCCTCTCCCATGTCCGACAACACTCCACCCCAAAACGTCTCTTACCTCCAGCACAGTCCTCACCCCGTAAACCATCATCCCCTCGTCAGTAAATCCAACCCCCCCCCTTGCCTCTCTTACTTACTCTTATCTGCATCCAGAATCCCCTCGACTTCTTGTTCCATGCCGCTATTGTCTACCCGGACGAGCTGGCTCTCGCGCACCCAGACGCCGAGACCCCCGTGTTCTACTCTTACAGTATCTGGTACCTCTCTCAGTCTCTCGTCTTCCTTGCGCTTACTCGTCCCAGGGCTCAGCGCGTCCAGAACCTGGCTTATGCCCTCATACAGGCAGGTATCTGCCCAGGGGACCGCGTAGCAGTCCTCGCCCCCAATTCGTGAGCATCACGTCGTGTCTTCTGACATGTACAGCTGAACTCCTGCCTCCCCAAGCCCCATGATTGCAGGTAAATTCGTTTCCTCCCCCTTATTTCATACTCACGCACGCGTGCTTGCAGATGCTCACTTTGGCGTCCTTGCCGCACGCGCAGTTCTTACCCCGATCAACACCCGTCTAACTCCGTTAGAGATTGCTTACATCCTCGAGCACAGCCAAGCCAAACTCATCCTTGTAGACCATGAATACTTGCACCTCATACCCGATGCCAAAGCCACGGCCATCGTTTGCCACGATACCGGTAGACCGGGCGACTCGTACGAAGCCTTTCTGAGTGCCGGTCGCAAATTCAGCTGCGACAAAGGCTGGGCTGGGCTCGATGCCGAACCGAACGAAGATGCCGCTGCAGTTCTGTGCTATACGTAAGACGACATTCATTCATATCGCCCATGACCCCACCTCATGCCCAATCTCAGTTCGGGCACCACTGGCAGGGTGTGCTCGGTCATCCTACCGCTTCAGTCAGTCTTCTGATGTCACTATAGCCTAAAGGCGTTATCACAACCCTGCGAGGTCGGTCTTCGTCCTTTTTACTCCTTCCGTTTAATGATTTTTTCAGGGTCTTATCTTGCAGCAATAGCCAACGCTTTCGAGGCGAGGTAGGTATTCCTTCTGATTATTAGACAACAATGTCGAGCTTTGTCCTGGAGGATTAACCGCGAGTCACGCTATCTATGGTAATGCACCCATTTTTCGCGATGAATCACCCCCAGCCGATTCATTCGTCGCAGGGTTCTTCCTATGTTCCATGCTGCAGGATGGACATACCCATGGGCTAATGTATTTGCGTGTGCAACTCAAGTATGTTTTTATCGTGCGAGCCTCCCTCTCATTCTCATCTCCACTCAGATTACCATCCGACAAGTCAATTACCCACAGATTTGGCATCATCTACTCAATTCTGGTGTCACGCACTACTGCGGCGCACCCACGGTCCAGGTATACTTTTATTTCTCATAAGTTATACCCATCGTAACAGTTGAATTAGATCGGCATTGTCAATGATCCCGCTAAACAGGCCTTACATAGGCCTGTCACGGCCATTATTGCTGGTTCTGCACCCACCGCTCAGATGATCGGCCAGCTAGAGCAAATTGGAATCACACCTGTCCATGTATATGGTCTTACGTGAGCCTTCAGAAAGTGCCTTTCTCGCCGTCTGATTGAGGATACCATATTTTAGCGAAGTGCGCTAGCAGGTCCCGTTCCATTGCTTACATTTACCTTGGTTGCAGACTTATGGACCGTTCACGCGGTGTTACGATCAACCTTCCTGGACATCGTTATCACTAGAAGACCGTGCAAAGCTGATGGCGCGCCAGGGGCAAAGTTTTACCACCGCGCAGAACGTCCGAGTTGTGTATCCTCCTAAGCACGAAGATGATCAGGAGCTCATTGACGTCCCCTCCGATGGAACTACGGTGGGTGAGATCGTCACGCGGGGGAACATCGTCATGAAAGAGGTGAGACATGCCATTGGGCGAATTTTACGGTCTTACATATACCGCTTGCGTTTACAGTATTTCAATGATCCTGAAGCTACTCGCAAGGCATTTAGAGGAGGTTACTTCAACTCTGGCGACCTTGCAGTGATGCATCCCAATGGGGTTGTACAGATCATGGATAGAAAGAAGGACATCATTATCTCTGGCGGAGAGGCAAGTATAGTAGTAGTGGTGAATGTGTGACGGCATCACTGATACGACGATAGAATGCATCCAGTCTTGCGATAGAACTAGGTATGCCATATCCTCTATCATGACGCTATTCCGACTCACATTATCTCGAAGAACTTGCGAGCCATCCACATGTTCTCGAGGTGTCAGTCGTGGCAAGATCCCATCCGAAGTGGGGTGAGCGCCCCATGGCCTTCGTTATCCTTCGACCAGACTTTGTTCAGACCTGGGCTGGGGATCACGTGGGATTCGAGGCAGAGTTGAGGACCCACGCCCGCACCCGCTTGCCAGGGTTTGCCTGTCCTGAGTGGGTGCAAGTGGTTACCAAACTCCCGGTAAACTCGCTCAGTCGATCCATCCTAACGAATGCTCATGCTCAATGTTCATAGAAAACATCCACTGGCAAGATCTTGAAAACTGATCTACGGAAGATAGCTGCCAAGTTATGAGATAGTGAATTGTGGATGAGATAGGTATCATAGATATCTGTGGTATGACCAGATATATAGTGGATGATGGCAAGCCGAACATTATATATGAAGAATGATCGTGAACCGTAGCGCCTATACATCAGGGCAGAGTCTCAGTATCCTGAAAACACCACCGTTGCGCTCACATAAATAAAGGTCGTTACCAGCGCGTCCAAGAAAGATGATTTCGTCGGCAAACTCTAGATCACCGTCATTGGCCGTAATGTAGTCACCCTTATTCTGAGGTTTGCCTGAAGGGTGGCTTGCCTTCCTTCCCAGGTACCCGGTCTTTGTCCTTGCAAACAGGGCAGTACTGCTGGTGGAAGGGTTGAGGGGGGTGCCTATCCTCCACACAAAAGGCTCTCGTCTATTGACACTCGAAGGTGGTGGAAGGAAGCACGGCAGAACACTGCGCGACTCGTCTGCTGGTTTGAGCAGCGCGTCGCCGAGGTCCAGTGCCTCTAATCCACCTTGCCGCATGGCGACAAGTACAGAGCGCTCCTTGACATCAAAGGCTTCCAGCCTTTTGATATCGCCCATCCGTGGCGTATTCAGCCTCGAATTGGTTTCTTCATCTGTACTCCACAGGAATTTTCCTCTGAGGACCGAGCGTCCGCGAGCGTCGACGATGGACGTGCTGTGCCCACCTCGAGAGGAGAAAAATAGTGCAGGGGGGCCGAAATGACGGGGTTGAACAAGAAGAGAGATGGGCGGGAGCAGAGGTTTGGACGCCTCGGTGAGCGGTGGCGAGGGCTGAGCTGGGAATGGTGGGGCTGATCGAAAAGGGTGAACTGGGTCGACGCATTGTTGTCTGAGGTCTCTGAGCAATATATATTCATCGTCCTCCTCTTTGCGAACGGGCAAACTGGGCGGCAGCATCCCATCTTTGTACCAAGCTTGCATCAAACTTGCTTTCCAAGGTCCTGGATGGATATGAACAGAGTTTTAGAGCGTATGGGAGGACATAGCGTACCATGGACAATGCCCTTGGGGTCGCGATAAAACCATCTCGAAGGAGGTGCCGGTGCCGGCATAGGTAAACCTGGTGGGCTGAACTGAGTGGACGCAAGGTTTCGACCATTCCCGTATGTGTCCGGTTCATACTCGGCACGGTAATCGAGGAAATCAGGATAGGTTGGAGGTATGATATAATCGTCAGCGATAGTAGCAAGAGGTATCTTTGGCGCAAAAGACAGCTGCTGGAATGTTGTGTACGGTCCAACTTGAGCGGAAGCAAGGGCAACCAATTCCTCGGCATGCGCAAGAGCAGATTCGTGTGGGCCAATACTTCCTGTCGGTGTGTTGACTGCCTCGGGGAGATGTGGAACAGAGTTGTTCCGTGAAAGCGGGTCTTGCCCAGATAAGACAGTAACGCCAACGCTGAGGCTCACATTGTTGTCCTCATCTTCAACTTGTGGATCGGTGTCAAATATATCAGCTTGGCCATTTCGGATTTCCCTAACTCTCCGCCGAGCGGCCCTTCGTTCCGCACGCCCTATTCGGACTTCCCTCACCCTGACAGTAGCAGGTTCTAACCCAAAGACGTTCTGTGAAAACACCAAAAAGACCTCCACGAGATCATCGCCCTGCAATTGAAGTTCCAAAGACCTTGGAGAATCTGGGAGAATAAATGTACGGGAGAGACCAAGGGCTGTTCTGTAAGTGCCTGCGAACAACTCCACCTTCTCGCCATTTTCTCCGCAGAGAATAGCCAAGAAACTACCGCAAAGTTAGAAGAGTAGAAGTCATGAGAGGTCCACCACACCTTTTTTTCTGAGTCTCCACTGCCTTAATTAAGAGGGATCCCTTAGTTCCAGGGAGTTTGACATATTCTAATTTTGGTGGTGGTGCTTGGTGAGTTGGTGGAGATTGAAGATTCTTTTTCGAGTCCATATCAATATTCTTGAGTGCAAGCGTCTGCAGTCGGTCGTCCGACCTGCGGGAGCTGAACGCGGTACTGAAAAATCGCGGAAAAAGACGGTGTTGTGGTGCTGCCACCGATGCGGGAGGAATGGGGGGAACAGGGGGCATGGAGCCGGCGAGGAAGGGGTGCGAGCTTCCAGAAGTAGACGGTCGAGGACCAAGACCGGACACGGTCGCCGTGGAAGGTGTATGGGTTGAGTGCGAACGTGTCAGATGTCTTTCTTCATCTTCGGGTATCGTAGGAGAAGCGGATAACACTGGAGAACCCAAGGGTGTATCATCCAGGGAGGGGGATGTCCTCATATCCTGGGACCCGGTAGGATTAAAAATATTACCGAGGACAGACCAACGCCGTCGTCTTCTTTCTGGTCGACTGGAAACGCTACGACTGCGAAAAGAAAGAGCATCTGGGAAAGAAGACGTCGCAGGGAAACCATCCTCGCCTGTCGAAGCATGAATCAATATGGGTTCTTGAGGTTGAGTGGTACCCGCGGGAGGTAAATCGGGATGTCTACTTTCCAACAGGGCTTGGGCAAGCGTGATCCGTTCACCAGGGGTGCTGGCGATGTCGTCGTCATCTTCGTCGGCATCCAAATCGGCAGAGAGCGGTTGTGGTCGCGTTTCGTGAGGTGTATTGATGATATTAGTCGAGTTAATGTCAGAAGGTGAGGGTTGTAGGACCTAGTAACCGCTTTCAGATAGGTAACTGGGAGGAAGGTAACGATGTATTAGACATACCGAATTCGCAGTGGAACGGGAGACACTTAAATCGAGATTGGGTGGACGATTCCTTCTGTGGGACTGCACTGTATGACTGCGGACGGGAAGCGCAGCCGCCGCGCCGTTCATGTTGCGTTGATGATCCTCGTCCCTTGGCGGTGGCATGGAACTCGTCCTCTCATCCAATGCCTGGCTTCCACTCGCACCTGCCGTGAGCATATCGATAGCCTCGTCGTCACTGGCTTCAAGCCAGTCCGAATTCTTTGATACGTCCGGTGCATTTCGAGAGGTGATGGTGGCTACGTTTGATGTTGAAGGGGAAAGGGCTGGAACGGGAGGAACGACGACTAAAGAGAGGGACGACCGCCTAGAGCGGGCTATGTTAACTGAAACTGAGGACCGCTGGCTTCGTAAAGGAGGGCGACTGTCTGGCGTCCGAGCGTAAGGAGGTGGCTGGCCCACAGGAGCAAGAGAAGAGCGTGGTTGAATCGTTGGTGGCCGCGGCTTCTTTGGTGGCGCAGGATTGGAGATTAATGATGATCTCAAAGGAAATTTACTGTTTTGTTCCATGTCGGCAATTGGTGGAGACGATAGTGATAATTTGCCCCGCTTTTCTGATGAACACCGTTGGTCGATGCTCGAGTTCCCCGGACCTGCCTTCTTGGACTCTTCTTTGCGTGACCGCTCTCGTTCTCTACGAACCTCGACATCTATACGCCATTCTACGGCTTTCTTGACCTCCTCTAAGGCATACACTCGGACACCATCCCTGCGACCGGCTATGGCTACCAATACTCCACGATGCTCCATTACGACGACGCTTTTAAATGCGACTCTGCGTACGAGGGCATACGGCTGAGGGGCTGGCGGGGAGACGAGAGGAAGCACGTCCAAGCCTTGCGAATGACATAGAAGGAGATAATGGGGAGCTAAGAAGGCTCCGTTTGCAGGTGGGGAAGTGAAGTGGGAAGGGGAAAGGTCTTGAGTAATCGCGGTTAATGAGAGTCCCAGTTCGGTAAGAGTCGGAGGAGGTAGTGGGGGTGGCGGCGTTGGTGTGCGGGCAGGGGGTGGAGAGGGCATCCTTAATCCTGTACCGGATTGAGCGGCAACAGGTGCCAATGGTCGTTCTTCATCGGTCGGAGGAGGGTTCGCGGAAGTGATGGTGTCGCGACGATGAATGAAATTTGAAAAGAATCCAGAGAGACGATTGTTGAAGCGCGTTGGCTAGAGCGAAGATGAACTTTTTGAGCTCGAGAGGGAAGGGGTATTTACCTCTATCGTTGAGCGACGTCTAGCGAGACGATCTCTCGACGGATCCGCTGAAACGGAGGACGACCGAGAGGGAGGGATTGTATGAGTATCTGAGACGGGGGGAGATCGGGCGGTGGATGGACGGTGTGGGGGGGGATGGATGGAAGTAACATGGCCAACAGGGAGACTGTGTACGCTGGTAGCTTCAGCGTGCTCGTGGGTAGTCGGGTGAGAGTCGGATTGGGTGGGGTCCCTTTGGACTCTTGTAAGGTTATTTGATGGACCTGGATCGTCATCTGTATGGCCGTCGACGTCGAGCATGGCAACGGGGGCGCGAGCGCAGCTCAGAGTCGGGTCAGTGGAAGAGACCGGGGTCGATGAGGAACCCACCTGAAGGACCCCCAGCTTGAAATTCACATCACGTGCTACCGTGACACGTGATAGCATGCGTTTCGGCGGCCAGGGCCGATAGCTGTCTCTTGACTAGTTGTCCTGATGAGCTTGTCCTCTGCTGTCGCACGCCAGTGCGCTCGTACTCGCTCTCTTTGGAGATCTGCTCACACTAGCGCACCTTCCTTTGTTCATCTGAACGCAGTTACTCCAGATGACATTGCTCACTTTGCAACCTTTCTCCCACCAAACGCGATCCTCTCCACACTTCCCCCGAACTCACTCTCTTCCGATGACCTCGCTCATTACAATCTAGACTGGATGGGAAAATACCACGGACAAGCCACGACAGTCTTACGTCCCCGAACAACTCAGCAAGTCAGCGACATTGTCAAGTTTTGTGCCAGTCGTCGCATAGGCATAGTCCCGCAAGGCGGAAACACTGGCCTTGTCGGGGGCAGTATATCACTACAGAGAGAAGTCGTCCTTAGCTTAGGGGCAATGGACAATGTCCGTTCTTTCGACCCTGTATCCGGTAACAACTTCGAATCCACTCCATACCACGCGTAGTGTTCAACTGTTGCCTTTTTTCAAGGTATTTTGGTCGCAGACGCGGGATGCGTCCTAGAATCACTCAGCAATCATATCGCACCTCACAACCATATCATGCCTCTCGACCTCGGTGCCAAGGGAAGGTTCGTGTACCCCATCTTCCTTGCTCCGAAATTCATTCTCCTTCGAGTTGTCAGATAGGTGGAAACCTTTCCACGAATGCGGGAGGCCTTCGCCTTTTGCGGTATGGTTCCCTCCACGGCACCGTACTTGGTCTCGAAGTTGTTCTCCCAGACGGTACCGTCCTTGACCAGTTATCCACTTTACGCAAGGACAACACTGGTGCGTCCTTGCCGCGCGCAAAATAAATTTTACTATATCATTCAAACCACAGGCTACGATCTCAAGCAACTGTTCATCGGTGGAGAAGGAACCCTTGGTGTGATCACGGGTGTTTCGATTCTCACTCCACCAGCACCTCAGACATCCAATAATATCTTCTTGGCACTTCCGCGGTTCCAGAACGTCCTTCCGCTCTTCCAGATCGTGAAGCGCCAATTAGGTGAAATTCTGTCCGCTTTCGAATACATCGACCGCATCGCCTACGACATGGGTGTCGCGCATGGTCTTGGTCCCATCCTAGATCCGCAGGAAGTCGGTGATGCACAATGTTTTGTTCTTATCGAGACGAGTGGAGGGAACCAACAACACGATTCAGAGGTAATTTATCCAACTATGTCAGCCGACCCCCAGCTGAACCCCAGGGTCGCCGCTAACAACAGAAACTGAACAACTTGCTGGAAGATTTATTGTCAGCCGACGAACCCGTAATCTATACTGGCACACTCTCTCAGTCTCCGAGTCAGTTTACCTCGCTATGGGCACTGAGGGAAGGCCTGACAGAGTGTGTGCAAAAGGAAGGGAAGCCGTACAAGTATGATGTCTCGGTTCCTATCGCAGACTTTCAAAGCGTCGTAGACACTCTTCGCGAGCACCTCGTCTCAAAGGGACTCTATGGTGATCATGGAATCTCGAAAGTAATGGGATACGGACACGTCGGTGATGGCAAGCATTCCCGCCAGAGGTAGCTGGAGTTCTCGTAATCACCCCGCCTACAGGAAACCTTCACATAAATGCTATCGCGAAACATGGCTATCGTCCCGAGCTGGAGGCAGCCCTCGAACCATTCATTTATGAACTCGTCGGTGCGTTCCAGGTAACATTGTGCTCCATAGATCGGCCAACTGATTACGTAAACACGGACAGCTTCACTCAAAGGTTCTGTCTCTGCAGAACATGGTATTGGATCGATGAAGACGAACGTGCTACATTACTCGAAGAATGCTGTGAGCATAGAGTGGATGAGGAGAATCAAGCAGGTCTTTGATCCGCTCAACATCATGAACCCTGGCAAGGTCTTGCCGTCGTCAGGATGATACAGATACATTCCAATCCAAACCCGGTTTGTCATGTAGATTGCTGGCATGCAAAGAAAGTATATTGATTACAAGAGCTGGTGGTGCGATTTGCTCAGATGAGCATGCGGTGACTTCATCGATGAGCGCATGCAACTAGTTGCGATTCAGACGAGTGTCAGTGACGTAGTCCCTGGAGACATATATAAGACCGACGTTGTCCGACGTCGTCCTCGGCACTCTCTTCACCACACCATCATACATTACTGTAATTCGACTATGGCAAACCTTGGAAATGTGAGTACACCACCGCCTTGTCTCGAGAACGCAAGCTAACTTTAGCATCCAGGTCGCTGGTGGCCACAGTATGAGAAATTTAACACCATGGCGCGGATGACGGCTGACTGATGTTTGCAGAGGCTACGCTCGCAAACCCCAATGTCTCTGGGGAGGCCAAGGAGCACTCGAAGCAGGTTCTTGGAGAAATGGAAGGTCGTGGTGAGCTGCCCGAGCAGCACGCCTGTAGCCAAGAGGGTAAGAACACCGGTAACGTCGTTGGTGGTCATAAGGTTCGTGCTTCAGACCAAATCATGTTCGTGCCTTTGTTCTGATGTGTTCACAGGCCACGTTGAAGAACCCCAACGTCTCGGAGGAAGCTAAGGAGCACTCTAAACAGGTCCTGAAGGACATGGATGCTTAAAGGCGCACGACAGAAGCATCGCTGTAGGATAACAGGTTATGTAGTTGTTGATAATACGTATATTAGGCGTTCGTCGTCGTAAACCTCGGGCATTTATTTCCTGAGCAAGATGAAGACGGGGTCGCCGAGAACAATGCCGGCCATGTGTCGAAAAGACCCCGTTAGTGATAGTAGCAACCCCCCGAAGGACGCGTATACGGTCCTGTGCCAAGTCTAAGCACTCCGTCCAATGCAAGTTAGGGCTTACCCATACACTATCTCCCCTCCTCCATCGACTTTGTACACCTACCGCAACTTGTTCACTGAGGCCTGTCCTCATCACTGTTTACTCACCTTGCCATACATCACATAGTCATACTCTTCTTCGAGTCCTTTCACGCCTTTTCCATCGGGCCGCCAGATATTTCTATCCTTGTCTTCTGATTCAGTATTATCACCCCCTCCGGATGGGATCAAGGAGGAAGCAAGCGCCATCGCAAAGCTTTGACCTTCAGCAAGAGGAAACAGTTCGACGTTGTAATCCAGAGTCATATCCATGTCATGATTCTTTGAGCGTGCGTATAGGCGGGACACTGTCAATCGAATTAGTAGTGCCGACCGCTGCACGAGTGAATACGAGCCCCTGTATACCTCTGTCGAACTTCTTTCCTTCCTTGTCGATAGCATTAATAGTGAATATGTCGTCAAAGACGATGTTGGAAGAGGCTGATGACATGGTTTTGTCTGAGTAGAACACCGTCAACAATATTGAGCTTACACCCACGCCCTGGTCAGTGGCTCGTCATTCTTACTCGACACATTACATTTCGATGCAAAATTCTTCCTCTTTATCGAACGACCATCTCTCTCTGCCACACGAGCAGCCTCAACACCCATCGTGCTTCGTTTGGCCGAGGGACGGATACCCCAGCAACATACTGACCTGTGTGGATGCCTCCGATTCTGCCGTCCGATGGATAGTCTCAAAAATTTTGTTCAGATCGTCTGCATGCTCGACTGCTTTTGCCGGGCTTCCCTTATATCAGGAGCGGCTTCGTACGACCTTCAGCACTGAAGGGCACTTCCGTGGAGCTCGTGCAGCATTATTTGAATGGTGCGTATCTGTGCTCTAGATGCGCGGATAACGCACTCGTGGTGTAGAGTTGAAAGCGGATCCACAGGCACTAGGATATCCCCTTCTGCCCGTGGTGTCCGCCAATGACTTCGCCTGTTTGATCACGCAGACGTAAGTATCATTGCATCCCCTGCGAGGCCTCTTTCTCGCATCACCCCCTCTGTCCAATGCATCTTTGTATCCCGATGTATTACCTACGCCGCTACCGGAGTTTAGCAATGAGCTTCAGTTTCCTGTCAGAGTGACGGGTAGTCTAGATTACATATCGAAACTCAAGACTCAAAGTCGCTTTTCCCGGAGCACGTGGGTAGATTTGACCGAAGTCCATCTTGGAAGGTGACCAGGCCGACGAGCAAACCGAGCAATGGGTAGACGAGCTCAGAACCTAGGCACCTCGTCGTATATCGTTGTAGGTAACCCGTCGTCGAACTAGCTGAACCGTGTAGTCGCCCGTTTGAAGTGCGCGTGAAGTGCATCCTCGTTTAGTGACGGACTTCTTGCTCCTACAACCTATACGAACGAAGGAGCACATCACATCACCATTTGAATGGTAGGGAGGATTCAACTGCGCACATGAGACGCTCACTACGTGTACCCGTGCAATCCCTGTGTCGCAACGTGCTCGTACGAAACCAGTGTGAGCGTCAAATATATATCGTAAATGTGATGTCTGGGGACTTCTCTCAAACTACACAAGTCGCGTTTCTTCTGCAGAGGCAGATGTCATATTGTGAGGTGCTGAAATGCACAGTAAGATGTAGGACAGTACAGTACGGTGGGCAGTTTAATCTAGAAAGCGTGCAACGAACGACGAGCTGGGCATCAGCTATTGATAAGATGAATGGGGAAAGGTCACAATCACTATGATGACGTGATATCCTCTTGTTGCTCTCCTTCTTTCGTGACTCCATCCGCATTCCCGAGACCAGGCAAGACAATTCTCCATGTACCTCTTGAAGCAAGTACTCTGCGAACTTGATGCTCTATAAGCTCATGCAGCTTTGGTACATCTTTCAACAAGGCTCGGCTGCCCATGAGTGAGGTGGTCTTCAAATTAAGAGTGAACTCAGAAGGAAAAGATATTGTTAAGACGGGTTCGGGTGCCATGGGAGACGGTGGTGTAACAATGATCTAGGAAAGTTCTTTGAGCTGCTGAAATAGGTGGCATGACGCGAACTTACGGATGACTCGAACAAGTCGAGAGATATTGTGAGCGAAACAGGTAGCCGTGCAAAAGACGACATGGGGTAGTTGAATAGATAGGCGGTGGAGAGCGAGATGGAGACGGTGTCGGCGTAATACATATGAAACTTGACGGACTGTGACACGTTAATGTCAGAATGGGGTG
>JBBPTY010000282.1:0-21610 GCA_038094335.1 Tylopilus aff. striatulus | reverse complement strand
TTGTAGGTGGGATGATAGAAAGTTTGTCTTCGGCGGTCGGACCCAAGGTTGGCCAACCTCGTTTGTATCCAAGAAGAGAGACACGCCGAGTTCTTGGGCTATAGCTGCCAGGAGGGCCGTCCCTCATTCCGCATTGCGCGAGTTCATAACGATAATGTAGAGTCGACGAGCGACTGACGATGGTGTGTATAGCCGTAGAAGCCTTGGTAACAGGAGTATTAGGCGTCGAGCTCTGAGGGAAAAAGTGATACCCACCGAGCAAAAACGAAATAATGATACGGGATCAAGGTTCTCTAAGATAACTAGTATGATGTCGCTAGAGAGGATGAAGAAAGACATGACCAGCACGCCGACACTAAGTGGTGAGGTCTGTGTCGGCATCGGTGCAGGCAATTTATATGTCGGCCACCCCCAGGGCTGTTGACGCCATCGAATCCCAAAGACAAAAGTGTCGGGCCCGCCTTACTTCGCGGTCGAGAAGGACTAAGCGGGGAACACTTCAAACTTGACGAGAATTTTCACGTACACGACACGGATACGTAGCGCCAAAGTTGGCTCGGATGAAGTGCGTCCACGTCCTCGGGGCGGGACTGCCTCGCACGTAAAGAACAATACTGACATAAAGGACGGGACCGAGAACACTTTTTTTTGTAGTCTCGCCATGTCAACGCATTTCCTGTGAACATATTTATTAGAGTAATACTTCCCCGGCCGTCCTTGTTACTCACTAGAAGTCATGGACGACAATAGAGTTGGCCATTTTGGGAAGTATCTCCATCATCTCAGAAGAGTTAGCCTGCTGTACCTGCGCCAGATCTGTCTCAGAGGGCCACCGAGTACCCGGTGACCGGTCGTACTACGACCCGACTCGACTCGGCAGACGACAGCAATCGTATCAAAATTTCTCAAACCGTAGCGTTTTGTCAGCTTACTAAGCCATAGCGCCCTCACTCACTGCCTCCATGTCATTGCGCTACTTGACTTGAAACCACAACACCCATGGTTTGCAAAAAGTGCGAATCAGTGCGTCTCATCTCATGCACCAGACCCGTCGATTCCCTGACCCCCAAGCCCCGACAGAAACTCTCAAAAGTGGCCGCCCCGGACCCGTTCAAATCCACGTCTACCAGCATCAAGGAGGGCTCGAGAAGAATCGGAGAGAACAAGCTCTTGACACGGCCAGGAAGCTCGAAGAATAGGTTTCAGGTATGTTTTTTTTTTTGTCTTCGGCACGGGCGCTCTCGGTTACTGACGCAAACAAGCCTTATCAAGGCAAATGCAAGGACTGCAAGCAGACTGTCACACAGAACAAGGCCAAATATTGTCATGGTACGTCCGCGCTTCTCGTCACTAAGGACACTCCTGATCGTGTTTGTTAGGCTGTGCTTTTAAAAAGGGCCTCTGTTCAATATGCGGCAAAGCCATCCTTGACACAACGGGATACGTCATGTCGAGCAAGTAGCCCATCCCGTGGACACTTCATACCCTCTCTAGTACATGAATCTTGTTGTAATTTACGCAGAAAGACGAGCCTGCCACCGTGCAACTTTCAAGTTCGTTGTGCCAGTATCTGGCTCCTCGCTTGGAATCATAGAGCTGTATAACACACTGCATTGTAAACACAACTATAGACTGTAAGGTGTCAGTATCGCGATCCTATGTAACATTGGTATACAATATGTCGTGTCTCGTGGATGAATGAAACGCAAAGATCCTAGTTAGATACACTCCTCTTCGTCCTCTGCTCATATATCTCCACGTCGATAGTGTCCAAGGTCAAGAAGTCCCAGATGTTGACGTGTTTCTCTTGTCCGTACCGCCTCAGCCTACCGACAGCTTGTGTTGCACAAGCGTCGTAAATCTCCTGACTCGGTGCGAGAAGTGGTGAGAGGAAGATGGCGTGGTTAGCCGAAGTGAGATTGGCACCGCTGGCACTTTCGTCCATGACGTTCAGGAGAAGCACCCGTTCCTCGCCGTCGTTTTGGTACTTTTCCAAGTTCTTGCTCTTTTGCGATGCGGAGCCACGTATCTCAAGGAACTTGATCTTGTGTACTCTGAGGGCGTTGGCGACTTTGACCATGAGGTCCTGGAACTGGACAAAGATCAGAACACGCTCCTTCTTCGGGAGTTTGTTTCTTCAGTATGAAGGTATGAGTCAGTGCAAAGTGCAGCAGGCAGGAATGACCCACTTGATCAAATCGATGACCATCTCCAGCTTCTTGCCGAAATGCTTGCCTTGCCCGTCGCGCGCTTCGTCGTCCACGCCGAGGGTCTCTCCCTTGACAATGTTCAGGACTCTCGCCGCGGCCGTGCAACTTCCTGAAGCCGCATAAATGCACTCTTCACGATCGGCACTTCGTCTAACACACGCCATACAACCCGTGTGCCCGCAGGACGAGAGGACAGCGACTTCTTCCATCGGGACTTCATCTCTGCCACACCCAGGGCACGAAATCTTTGGCGGGGTTTCCCGCTGCTTCTGCAAGTCGCGGACGACGGTGAAGTACCGACGGGAACGTACTCGCCCAACGAGCTCCTTGGTCAGTTTGCGGATGTTGTGCGTCTTTTCGCGGTGATCCCAAATGAGGTCCTTGGTGGCATTCGAAAGGTTCTCGTCCTTCCCTTTGGCTTTGTTTTTCCAGTAGTTGGCGGGCAGAACGGGGACCTCAGCTTCATCAAGAAGAGCTTTGACCATTTCCGTCGCTTCGGAGTCTCCGACACCTTCTAGACGGGTAACACGAGCGTATTCCTGGAACATCGACTCCTCGTTCAATTTGCCGATCTTCTGTTCACGCTTGACGCCATCCTTGAGGTCCTGGAGGAGCTCCTTTTTACAGTCATCCAGCTGCTTCGTGCGGTCCTTGACGATGATTTCGCAGGCTTTCATAGCATTCTCCTTTGCGTTATCCTCGGAAGTGTCCAGGTCGAAATGAGAACAACGTTTCAAGAGTGCTTCTTCGGCAGTCCTAGGAATAGTCAACAAGCCGCCTTTGGGGACACGACGACAAAGACATACTTGCTATCACCAAGCGCATTGTTCAAGCGTTTTTCTCGGTCACTTTCCGTTTTCTTCGCTCGTTTGATGGTCATGTCAAGCGCGCGCAAGTGGTGTTCTAGCTCCAAATAGATGGCACGTTCTGCAGCAGGGAGGATCACTTTCTGCATCTCGGTCGAGCACGGAATCTCATCGATCTCGGCAATGTTCTGCATCCTGTCTCAGCAAATGTTGTACTTCAAGACGAGGGAAAACTACACAAACCTGACGAACGAAAGCATCCAAGAAAACTTGACCGATGTTATGACGGTGAGCGTGCCATTCTTGGGTATGAACTTCGCGGAAGGAATGGAAAGCTTCCACCTCTGAAGATGTTATTAATCAAGAAAGGATCGCAAGACACGTTAAACGTACTTGTCTGTTCCCTGATTCGTTTTTTGATCATAGCGGACTGTCCTTCTCCGTCGTCGTCGATACCCAAGTGGAGGTTTAGATGAGCCGCAATCGTCTTGACAGCACCAAAGTCGTGGATAGGCGGAGTACCTGAGAGCACCCAGCGACGATCTGCTGTGAGTTTCGTGACCATGGAATGTACTTTTCCAGACAGATAGGTGTACTCGTCCACCACGACACGAGCAAAATGGAAGATCTCCAGGGGCGGTGATTTCATCTCCGTCCAGTCCCTCCTTACAGCAACGCTTTCGAGACGCCAAGGGTCTGTGTCCTCGCGGCGTTTCTGCTTCTTCGCTGGCGCGTCCTTGGAGGTCGTCGCCTTTCTTTTCCTTCCACCCGACTTTTCGGAAGAGGGGGAGGAGGGAGGCTCGTCAACGTCCATGTCGTCGTCTGATTGCGATGAACTCGCGCTAGCCTTGCCCTTGCCCTTCTTTGCAGTCGTCTTGACTTGGGGTTTGCGCTTCGGTGCCTCTTTCTCTTTGTCATCATCGTCAGATATTTCGATTATCGAACTTTCCTCCTCTGACGTGGGTGGGGGAGTGGGTTTACCACGAGAGAACTTTGACTTGGCGCTCGGCGCGTCATCCGCCTCGTCTTCGCTGACGTCTGGCTCTTCTTCATCAGGCTCCTCCTTATTATCGTAGTCACTGCCGTTCTTGCCCTCCGCGTCATCATCGGAATCGATGATAATCACTTTTCTAGCAGTCTTCCTCTTGGGCCTGGGAGGTTCGACTTCCCCATCCGAGGCGTCGCCATCTTCCTTGGCTTTCCGCTTCTTGAAGCTTGGAGCGTCGAGGACGACTTCGGGGACCTCGCCTGTCCGCGTAGGTTTGGCAGGAAAGTGTTCTTTTGTGGCAACCGGCTTAGCTTTGCCCTTCGCCTCTTGCTCTTTTTTCTCCGCGGCAAGCGCGTAAGTCTTGCCCTTGAGGCGTTTCGGCGCAATGAAATGTTGTGCTTCCAGCTCTTCCTCTGAGACAAACGTTATTCCCTACTACAAAATAAAAAGCAAAGATGCCCTACCTCGTCTGCGTGCCTCACGTATCGCCTTCATCACACTGTTAGGTCCCTCGCTCTTCAGACGTTCCACTTGGTTCTTCAAGGCTTCCAGGCATATCTCAAGGCGGGCATTAAAATATCGACCATCCTGAGATGGAAGAGTGCCTCCGGCCGCGAAGGATTCGAGGTTTCCCAAGTAAACGGTGCTTTGGAACAAGTTCGACGCGACGATCACAAGATCAGCCTTTTGAACAGCCTCGATGGTCAATGAATTGATGTTAGTGGCAGTGGAAATGACCACCACGTTCTTGAAGCGGCCTGGTGCGAACTTTCTGGACTCTGACTGCCACTGTCGAGTGAGATGGGGCGGAACGATGGCCAACGTGGCCCTGACAGGAACTTTGCCAGGGATGTCTTTCTTGTTCTCAAACTCCTTTTTGACCTTGAGAGCCGAGCAGTCAATGAGACCCAGAGTGATTGCGGTCTTGCCGTATCCAACTTGATCGGCGAGGACGCCACCCCTGACTCTAACAGGTCGCTGTGCACGGCCCTCTGCACGCCAGCCCAGAGGTTCGAGAATCGCTTCCGAGATTTCTTCTTCGATGAATGGGGCGGCATCAACGGCCTCCCGCTCGAGCATCCAGGTTAAGGAACGCAGCTGTTCCTTACGAAGGTCGAGCTTGAAATTCGGTGGTTGGTCGTGTTCTGGATCAGCTCTATTGCTCCTGAGTGTGAACGGCGGGAGTTGGATCTTGACCGCAGGAGCAAAATCGGTGTCTAATCGCCATGAAAACGAAGGACGCTCTGGACGGTTTTCGGAAGGGAGGC
The DNA here is from genome assembly GCA_038094335.1 of Tylopilus aff. striatulus. Lineage (NCBI taxonomy): Eukaryota > Fungi > Basidiomycota > Agaricomycetes > Boletales > Boletaceae > Tylopilus > Tylopilus aff. striatulus. The sequence goes on along the minus strand of JBBPTY010000282.1, from coordinate 16,338 downwards.
GAGAGAGGGCACGATGAAGTAGCGAAGCGATGTTGAGCCCGACTTTGACTACGCCGACGTTTTGTTCCAGTCGTAGTTGAGTGACGAAAGGAGTAGGACGAAGCTTCAGATCGCGCTCGTATTGCCCAGCTTCTTGTGGATCTTCCATGGCGGCGATCTTCTTTCCAGTCTTGCTCCACTTGATAGTGGGTGATATCGGAGCGCACCGCTGGCAGAGGTGCAGATCTTCGGGCATCTCGGTAGTCTGCCAGGTCTGTAGATTGTCATCAACATGCCGAATACGTTCGAGCAGCCAAGCCAACGATCTGAACGTTGTGCGTTCGTTGAGCTTGTCGACTTCCCTCCATCCCTGACGGGGCCATTCGGGCCCAGCATCATCAGAAAGAGGTGCAAAACACGACAATAAGGCGACGGCCCTGGCACAGGCTTCTGTATCGGCTGTGACCTGCAACGAACCCCGGGGAACAGCGAAATGAGCACCAGTAAGCTGGGAAGACTGTGATAAATTAGTTATAATGGAAGATAGAGATCGAGGGAGTATTGCAAGCTTACCTGGAGCGATACTTTGTCGGAAGCCACCCACAGAATGGGGATGTGACACGCGATTTTTTTGTCTCCTTGGACGTCTGACTGCCTCCATGAACCGGCAAGCTTGCAGACAATTGGCCGAAATTCGCCGTAGTCATATCTCCGCACAGTAGTCGTGAAAACGAATGGATCATCTTTGGGGTCGCCACACCGTGTGGGATCGAGCATCATGAACAACGGTGGAAGGTCGGCGTCCTCCGGAGTGGGTTCGCGCTTGTGCAGAGCACCACAAGCCGTGCCACACTTGTCCAAAAGTGCATAGGTCCCAGAGATGTCTCGGTCGAGCAACAAGACCTTGTCTGCTGGCACAGTGATTTTCAAGTGCGAATGGACACGTGCTTCTCTAAATTCTTCTCCCAACAAGCCAAGACGGGACCCCCAAGAAGGTACAAGCGTCTCGCTTCCAGTCACAGTGACGGTGATCTCCCCGTTATAGGGTAAAGCGAAATGCCAATGGCCCTGTAGCAAGCCACCCTGGCATTTGAATCTCGCCACAGGCAGCTGTAGGAGGCGACGGATCTCGGCGTTCGCAGGTTCGCTCTCTAAAGGGGTCGCATAGAGTCGCCATTCTGTCTGCTTGGGGTCGAGGTAAAGCTCGAAGGAAGCGGACGTGGATTGATACACAGCAGACCAAACTTCTTGCCTCTTGAGCTCAACGAAACGCAACTCGGAGCTCGTGGCACGAACAACTGCGGAGCGCCAACTAACCCAGCGCTTCTCTGGTATAGTTATGTTGGCAGCGGACTTGAGATTATCCAGATGTTCTGCAGTGGTCTCGGTAATTGATAAGCACATTGGGAGCACGGATTTGAGCCGCCTCACGAATGTACTGGGGAGTACACGTGCGATTGTCCGTACATCGAGCGGTTCGAAATTGTGTTCCGGGCGTCCAGCACACTTCTTGCAAGAGGACGACCCGCAGTCCCGACAACGAAGTAGCTCCCTCGTCGTAATATCTTTGCGACCCTCGCAACTACAAAGCCGCATACTTCGGGCCGCATGATCGACAATGTCCTGAAGCGAATCCGTGTCTGCCTTGGACAAATCCAACGGCTGTTCAGTCAACTGCTCGAGGCCAGAAATATGATCTTCCACAGAGGACTTTGGGATGGAATCGACCTCCATAACCTCTTCATCTACTCTTTGAGCTTCGATATCAAGCTTCTTCATCTCGTAAGTCTCTTTATCGTCTCCAGTCTTCAGAAGATCCTTGCCGATAACCAAGGCAGCGAGTATACAAGACCCCACAACTGTTGAAGACATGGCGTTACCAGCGAGATCCGCCAGCTCGTCCTGGCTTTCACGCGTAAGAAGCAATTTGTCCACTGGAAGACCCTGCATAGCCAGTGCCTCGACCCCAACCATAGGTCCACCGCGATTGGTGATATAGGGAATCATGGATGGAGTAAGGCAGGGACATATACCCGCCTTACTTGAGCCGGTGGAGCGGTCAACGTTTTGGGAGAGGTTCCAGACAAGGCTGAGAAACACATGAGTGGATCAAAATACCAGCATTATTGATACACTCACGTTTTATAGGAGGGATCGACGCCAATCTTGGCAGAACGAAGAACACTAATATCCATCAGATCCCAAACACGCTCGACTTGTCGCACTCCCCAATCTTGCCAAGCGAAATCGGGCAAACGACAAGCACCACCTTAAGTTTAGGAAGATGAGGCAATGGATCGAAGGATCAATGCAATGTACTCACCTTCCTCCCAGTTTGTCAACGGACGTTTCGGACCTAAACCTTCCTCAAGCCTAGCACGCGCATGTCTTGACTCACACCTTGTCCAATCGATTCGTCCGGTACGCGGCTCTGACGTCCCACTGCCTTGAACAAGCATCTCTCTTGCTTGGTGAATGCGCAGGTCATCTGATGGGAGAAGGAATGCATCCAAAGTCGAAGAAGCGTGACGTTTGAGTTTGTTCGTCACGCAATCCCTCCACTCGCCTGGCAACTGGGAGAGTCGCTTGTCGACAGCGAGTAAATAAACGCGGGTGCGGGTGTGTGGGATGTAGAAATGTTTCGTGTCCAGTCGCATAAATTCCGCGCTGTATTTCTTGCGTTCGAAGTATTCCTTGACCCTCTGCCATGGCGCGGAGCAGACGTTCTCCAGAATGACCAGAGGCGGTCTGTGATTAGTGACCCAAGACATCATGCCATGAAATGTCCGTCCCGATTCCCCCCCTGCGTCGATGCCTTTTTTCTCGTTATTGAGGTTGGAATAGTCGACACAAGACGTGCCCGCGACGAGCAGGTCCACATCACCGGGAACAGGGGCCAATGCACCATATGCGGTCGTGCTGGTGAACACGTTAGAATTTTACGGTAACGTTGAGCAGAAGCACGTACGCTTCAGCATCCCCAAGTTCACACACGTCGCGGAACAATAGGGGTGGTTTAAAATTGCGCTCTATGTAGGCCTGCTTGAACGGCTCTATTTCGCATGAAAATACGTGCTCGAACTCTAATGGGACACCAAACTGCTCCTGAATTGACTGGCAGATTAGATCTAGAGCGAGGAGGGGAGACTCTGTGCCAGAACACATGGTTGCGATACGAAGTTTTCGGCCTCTAACGCGTTCAGCGACACCCTTTATCTGGGGGATGCGGGAGACGAGGTCGGAGAACATGGTGGGTATGTGATTAAGAGGGGGGAGATTGGAAGATTCTATCTTTCCGTCCGTCTTGGAGTGCTGAGCAGGACTGTCATCTTCGTCAGAGACCTTATCTTCTGTATCGTCTTGGGCTTCCTCAGCGCTGGAGTCATCGTCGGTTTTCTTCGTGGATTTCTTTGCTACTGGTTTGGCAGGTTTCTTTTCACTTCCACCAAAGAACGAAACGAGGGACTTTTGGCTTTTGGAGAGCGAAGCACCCTTGGTCATAATCGAAAGAGGTCAAACGTGACTCGAACGCGTCCTCAGCGTGTTTCTAATGCGAGTCACGTTCGCGCTCTGTCACATGTCACGCCACTGACAAATTCCCGATACGTCGGATGCCGAGCCACTTACTACATGATGATTCATCCGTCGCACCTATCTGAATGTATAGTCTCAAGAAGGAAACTACTGCACATTCAAAGCTCTCATGGCCCTGGGAGATGGAAGCAAAGGTCATATCAGATTACCACTCTAGTGAAGGAGGCAGAGTCCAAGGAAAGCAATGGTACTGTGAACTGCGAGGTAGGGTGTGAAATAAAACGGAGGGATGAAAGCGGCTGGCTCTCGTCCTCACTCTACAAGGTCATTCTCTGCCTATCAAAGCTAATTTGAAGACTCGTGAAGAACTGTATGCGTTGACATCCGATGTGAACATCACTTGGCCGATGGTTTGCGGCAGAACTCTGGCCTGTCGGAAATCCAAGATGGCCAGCGCGTGGTGACACCGGTAACAGTTGAAGCGAGGAACGTTCGCTGTGTCGCTGTGTCGAAGAACGACAGGTGGATTGCGGAACTTTTGGGTCGTGCGCAAACAAAAGCGCTAGGCGCCGTGGAGATCGGGACCGGAGATCTTTCTCGACTTGGTTCTCTATACCTCGCTCACCCATGGATCGACTTTCTTCTCGACCGGCAGCCCGTCGGGAGTGTTATCGGCGCCATTCCGGAGGAGAGCACAGACGACAAGTCTTTTCCAAGCGAGCTGCCTTCATCTGCCAGTTCTTCCGATACTATCATAGCAGCTTCGAGGAAAGGAACAGTTCGATCCATATGCCGCCTCGGGTTGCCATTTGGCGGACGGACCACCACGCGTCATGGCTCTAACGACACAGGATCGTTCTTGCCCCTTTCGACTGCGGCTCCGGAAGACGAATGGGTGCAAGTGCTCCGAGTAATAATTCGACTGAAACGGCCGTTTGGTGCGCTGTTACTCGCTCGGAACTTCGGTAAGGTCGCAACGTACCGGAGGGTTGCTGCAGAGACGATTATCATAATCAGGTCGGAGGGGATTGTGTTAGCCATACTGAGCAAGCTAGTGTCTGGCATATTGGATATATTCTGAGATGTGGCGAATTGTTGCTCACAGGTCGTAGGGGTGGGTCTGTTTCCATTGACTCGACGGACAAGTTGCCAGCGTGTTATGCTGTATTGAGCAATCAGATCGTGTTTTCGTGCGTCGTTGGCATTAGTCCATTGTCTGGTCGGGCTTCGCCGATGAAGCTTGAAGCTTGAAGTCTCATTTGGCACCGACACACGGGGACGAGCCATCTTGCAAGCAAGGACACCTCAAATAAGAGTTTGTATTCCATGCAGAATGCAACGAATGTACATGCACGATGCAACAAAACTATGAAAGGTCATCGAATCAATTCGTCATTCCCAATATCGCGGAATCTTGCTATCGCTCTCCCCACCAACTTCTAAAAAGTCCGACGGACGGTCCCGCTTCAAGTTTCGTCGCCTGTTATTAAGCGGCAGTCGCTGGTATGCTGAGTCCTGTCCAGCAGGTTGCTGATTCACAAACGAGGCTTGCCACTGTGCGTCCGGCTGCTGGTACCCTGCCATGCTGTAACCTACAACATTTGCAGCGTTTTGCATCTGTTGTTGTTGCTGCTGTTGCTGCTGTTGCTGCTGCTGCTGCTGTTGTTGTTGTTGTTGCTGTTGTTGCTGCAAGGTAGTCGCAACAGCAAGCGTCGCCGCGAGCGCCTGTGCTTGTTGGAGTTGTAGTTGAAGTTGGTGGTACTTCATTTCCGATGAATGTCGCACGTGGTGGGGTAACGAAGTATTCTGCATCGTTGTCGAGAGCTGGGTGATCTGGGCTTGGAGTTGAGGAATGCTGTCAACTATCATCTGGGATACGTCCATCCCTCCCTGTTGATCTGAATAGAAATCGTCAATCGCAGAATTGTCTCCTGCCTGTGGGAATTTAGCATCAAATTTTCTAATAGCGGATTGAACACGACATACTTGCTCGGCAGCTACCACCGCGTGCGTTAAAGCTTCTTCATCCATTTCCTTTCTACTCTGCTCAATCACCTTATAAATATGATCCTCTACTTTTGTTCGCGTGGGTTTATCCATGACCAACTTGTCAAGGGACGGGATCTTCTTGCCGCACTTTGGACAAACAAAGTCTCGTTCAAGAAGATGGGTCTGGATACACTCCTCGCAATACGTAGTTTCACAACACGGCGTTTTCACGGCATCTCGGAAAAGTCTGTTGTCTATTGGACATGCGAGCGTGGGATCGGACGGGGGCCGCTCTCGGACGTCTGCTACGGAAGGCCCTTTCGACCGAGATACATGCTTTTGCCATGATGCGCTACTAGAATTAGTAACTACCCACTGACGATAAAATGCGAGCTTACGAATCGGGTTGTGCAACGACATAACCCCCCTCCGGGGTAACCATCACTCCTTGGGCAATCTCACCCTTGTTGGGATTCTCTACCGCCTTGAGGAAGCTACGCGGGATACCGGTAGTCCGCTTGATACGAGGCTTGTTGTCGAACTCGCGGTCGCTGTTTGTCGGGCAGTCTTGGATCCAATGTCCTAAGGATACATGGATCAACCATTGACACGAAAATAAAGCAAGGAACTCACCTTTCTGGCCACAGCGGTAACATACGTAGGATGGTGGCAAAGGACGATCGGGGGCGTGAGACTGAGGCGAACTACCAAAGGGCTTTCCGCCACGTCCAAAAGATGTTCCTCGAGGATTATTATATATTCGAACAGCACTGTTTCGATAAAGGGGTAAAACAGAAACCATGTTATGAGATTTCATTCTACTACGAAATGCAGAGGAGCGGCGTAAACGAGACACCAACTGAGACATCTTTTCCTGGGTTTCCTCCCAGTTGGCCGTCTGGGCCTGAAACATGGCTGCCATTGCAGCAGCCTCGTCTTCCTTAGTGACGGAGTTTTTCGGAATAGCAACTGAGGCACTTGGCTGTGAACAATGTAAGGCTCGCCGATTGGCGAGTAGGGCGCGCATTTCAGAATGACGTACGGAAGCTTTCGAAGACGTGAGATCCTCTTTCAGGTCAAAACGCTTTGACATGGAACCCTTGTGCCATGTATTGCCGCCCAATCTCTGAACCGGTTCAGAAGTAGGAACGAGCGCGCTCCCATTGGTTCCAGCGATGTACATGGCTGCTTTGCCCTTTCCAGGGCGTTGGGAGGGCATGCGTTTTACAACCACAGAGGAAGACCTAGGGATGAGGTGGGAGTCGTCTTTGTATTCTGTACACACGGCATTAGGAACAGACTGGCACTGTTGGCGAGGAGAAACATACCCTGATTTGTGGAGGCATCGTAGACATAAAGATCAAAATCGTTGGCCTTACCGAGGTTGTTAGCAAGGATGATTTCCTTCTTTAAGTCAAACACAGATATCGCAGTGCCGTCAAAAGTCACCCTTGACTCGTCCTTTTGAGATTTAAATTTGTAGAACACAGAAGAAGCCATGGATCACAGGACGGGAGGCAGGTAGAACACGCAACGATGCAAACTAACAATATATTCTCCGATAGTCGAGGTCGGGGAGAAAAGTGTCGTCGTCGTCGTGGTGAGTAAGCAACTCGGAAATTTCCATTCAGATAAATTTAATTTACGAGAGGCGCTTGAAAATACTTTTCAAATACCGCGGCGTTGATCGCGTTCAATTTTATAAATTGGAACCGACTTCGCGTGTCGTTCGACTTAACAAGTACTCTCAGCATGAGCACGACCGAATTGCGGCAGCGAAATGTTGACCCAAAAAATTCTTCTGCTACTACCGTCTCTACCACAGACGAGGGCCGAAAAACTGACCAGCTCCTGGACCAACACCAGACGTGAGTATGCCAATTTCAGGACACCACCTTTGGCTTACCGGCGTTTCTCTTTTTTTTTCAGTTGGGAGTTTGGTGGCCCTTGGGGTGTTACAGCAATGATGATCGGCTTCCCATTGCTGATGTATTACCTCTGGATATGCCTTTGGTTCTACAATGGGAAACTCGTTGGGCCTACGTCTGTGGATGACATCGTCCCCTTCCTCCACCGCATGTGGGTTCACGTCCGCGATGTAAGTCGTTAACGCGTCTTGAACACCGCAAGTTAACGAGCCCTGCTTAGGATGCTAGCCCTAATGCCTATGCTTGGAAGGTTTACACGGGTCTCATGGTCTATCAGCTCTTCCTTGCATGGGTTGTACCGGGTTACAAGCAGGAAGGGCTCCCGGTCCCTTCGCTTGGCTACAAGACGCTGATGTACAACTGCAACGCTCTTTGGTCTATTTATATCACAATGATCACTGCCGCCCTTCTTCATTATTACAACATTTTCCGGCTCACTGAAATTATCAACAACTACGGTCATATCATGTCCGTTGCCATGATCTACGGTTTTGCAGTCTCCTTCGGGGTGTACTTCTACACCGTCGCGACTGGTAATCAAATCCGCATGTCTGGCAGCTTCATATACGACGTCTTTATGGGCGCATGCTTAAACCCTCGTATCGGCCCTGTTGATCTCAAGATGTGGGCGGAAGTTCGCATTCCTTGGGTCATTGTCTTCTTTTTGGCGGTCTCTGGTGGTTGTCATCAGTATGAAAAATATGGCTATGTCACGCCCGTAAGAGGTTCAGTTCGCTTGATGACAATTCATTATTGAGCTAGTTTGGTTAGAATATGGCCTTCATGGTTCTGGCTACCTGGCTCTATTTGAATGCTTGGTACGCAATCTCTGTTTTGTCAACAACTTTTCATTTATGCATATTCAGTGGCAAGGGAGAAGAATGTATTCCACAAACCTGGGATATGTACCACGAAAAGTGGGGCTTCATGGTCATCTTCTGGAACTTTGCTGGTGTCCCATTCGTGCGTCTTTATCCTTTTCCTCCAGATCGATATGTTGACCCCTGCTTAAGACATACGTGTACTCTGTTGTCTACATGGCATCGCATGACCCCTCTGAGTATCAATTCTCTACTCCAGTCTATGTCTTGCTGTTCTCCACCCTACTGACTGCGTACTACATGTAAGTGCTCACTGGACTGCGTGGATATGCAGCTCGTAACTAAGCAATCTTATAGCTGGGACACCTCCATGTCACAAAAGAGCCGTTTCAAGATGCAAACTCAGGGCATCACCAAGTTCCGCAACACGTTCCCCCAGCTGCCTTGGGGTACTCTCAAGAATCCAGAGTATATCCAGACCGCTCATGGGTAAACTAGTCACTTAACTTTTGTTTATATACTGACTCAGATTACCCCCCAGCAATCGCTTGTTGATTAGTGGTTGGTGGAGGTACTCTCGCAAGCCCGTACGTTTTCCGTTGTGCATTACTTCACACGAGCATGGCTTGACATTCTACTAGAACTATGTTGCCGACTGGGTCATGTCCTTCTGTTGGGGTGTAGTCATTGGGAATGCAACCATCATCCCATACTTCTATTCCGTCTTTTTCATCACCGTTCTCATTCATCGCTGTTCGCGTGACTTTGAACGATGCTCTATCAAGTATGGAAAAGACTGGGAACGCTACTGCTCGATTGTGAAATACAAATTTATCCCTGGGGTGTACTAGGATTAGATACCACCTCAATAATGTTGTTTGGCTTAACATTGTGGCCACTAATTTACAGCTTAAACATACTACGTGTCCAGTTTGCCCTATCAGTATTGAAGTTCTCACCGGTGTCTGAGCAGCACAAGTTCCCTCTACTTCCAGCCTGGACAAGGTATCGCCGTTTCTCCATCATTCGTGCGCGCCCATCGTCGTACACGATGGAGAGCAATAAGGACGAAGCCCTCAAATGCCTGAAAATCGCCCAGAAGCATAGGGATGCAGGCAACTTTCCCTCCGCACGGAAATTCTGCCAAAAATCGCTCTCCCTTTTCGCCACGCGGGAAGCAGAGTTGCTCAAGGTGTCTATTGAATCTGCTGCAGCTGCAGCGGAGTCAGCTGGTCCGTCCTCCAGGACGGATGCTAGCAACGGCAGTGCGGCGACCTCTGCCTCGACATCGACGGAGACGCATCCTTCCGCTGCTGGGACGAGACGCCGAGGCGATGCGAAAGCGGACGGGACGGCGGGGGGTATGAACGGGGAGAAGAGGGAGTACACCGCCGAACAACTGGGCGTGGTGAAACGGATTCGGGCATGCAAAGTCACGGATTACTACGGCATCCTCAGTGTCAAGAAGGACTGCGAAGAGGCCGAGATTAAGAAGGCATATAGAAAGGTATAGTACGTGTTACTGGTCCAAAGAGAAGTGTTATTGAACATGGACTCTCGGCAGCTCGCGCTCGCTCTGCATCCTGACAAGAATGGCGCACCGGGGGCGGACGAAGCCTTCAAGAGTGGGTCACACTACTCTGGTTCCTCTTGGTCGTGCGTATCGGCTAATTCACCCGATAGTGGTTTCCAAGGCTTTTCAAGTCTTATCAGGTGTGTATTGCATATACGTGGTCTGTGCACACCTCAACCCAACTCCCAGACCCGCAAAAGCGAGCTGCATTTGACCAGCATGGCTCTGACCCAGAATCACGATTTGGAGGCATGCCCTCATCTGGTTTCTCACCCGGCTTCTCATCCTCACCGTTCGCTGGTGGTTTTGAAGGAGAAATGTCACCCGAAGAACTGTTCAACATGTTCTTTGGCGGCGGAATGGGGATGAATGGCGGTGCCTTTGGCCCCGGTCCATTTGGGGGGCCCATGTTTACCGCGAGCTTTGGGCCTGGTGGGTTCCGTACGACACGCGTGCATATGAACGGGCGCCCACAGGGGGCTACGCAAGGTGAACCAGCACAGGCGCGGTCGATACTTTGGCAATTCCTCCCCATCATCATCCTCTTCGCCTTTTCCTTCCTTTCCATGCTCCCTGACCTCTTGTCGACGCCGCCGATTCCAGAACCTCGGTTTCAGTTCGCAAAGTCGTCAAGATTTGACCTCGAACGGCAGACGGGCAACTTGCACATAAATTACTTTGTCAATTCGCGCGACTTTTATGGGCACCCACATATCGCTGCAGATGTTGCAGCAGGCCAGTATCGGCGAGGATCTGTGCTCTCTCGCTTTGAGTCCAACGTGGAGCAAGTGTACACGCAAAATCTGTATACGCAATGTCAGCGAGATGTCAACCAGCGGGAAAGACGGAAAGAGGCAGAGATTGGGTTCTTTGGTGTCGGGACGGACTGGGACAAGGTCAGGAAGATTGAGGCGGAGACGTTTCCGAGCTGCGAGGAGCTCAAAAGACTTGGATTGCTCAAATAATCTGGATGTTTAATGTTGGCTCGGGCTAGAATATGTTCGCTCTCATCCATAACTGATTAGTGCCACGTCTTATTTATATACCTTGGGCATGCCAACTTGATTCAGCATGTGGAGTTGGATGACACGCATCAGCGCCACAAGAATGGACCCGTGAAAAGACAATAAACCGTGTATTCTAGCGGTGGATGAATTTGTACAACGGCGATGGCCAACTCTGCTTTGGACCAGTATGGCCCGGGCTCTGGTGCAACGGCAACAATTAAGCAGCTTGACCCTGTGCTCTCTCCTGCTCGAGTTTTAGGTAGTACTCCTCACGGCGTTGTACTGCAAGGGATTGAGGATGAGCTGTAGCGCACGTGTGTAGTCATACCTGCTTTGAGATGGTATCCATACCTTGTGCCGAGTTAGCAGGGTGAAAATCACGGGGCGTGAGCCAACGTACCAGAAAGCGTAGCCAGCGCCAGTACCGAGGCCGAGGGCGACAGAGATATCCCGCCAGAGGCCTTTTCTGAGTTTTCCAGTGATGGGAGCGACGGACATGGTGGAGGGAGCGGTGTAAGCCGGATGTGTGTGGTTTGACCAAACAAGGACACAACAATTGACAGCGGGGAAAGGAGGGGCGTCAAGAAAGTCAGACAGCTGGGCCGACGCTTTTGAACTCGTACCTTGACACCGCTACCGATATCACACTCAACATGGACATCGATCCCTCAGGCTCAGGTGGTTGGCGCTTTGCACAGTGCTTCGGTGACAAGGGCGAGGTCGAGGATATCACTGAAGGTAATCTTCTTTCTCATTCTTTGCGATGATCGCTCATCCCTCGCCCCCGATTAGCTGACATCATATCCACCGTCGAGTTCGACTCCACCGGAAACTACCTTGCGACAGGCGACAAGGGTGGTCGTGTTGTCCTTTTCGAGCGGAACGAGTCGGTGAGTACTCTACCTTGGGCCCTCTTCGGCTGATTCACCCCGATTGCCATTTCACCTCATCCAACACGCGCAGAAAAAGGGCTGCGAATACAAGTTCTACACGGAATTTCAATCCCATGAACCAGAATTCGACTACCTCAAGTCCCTAGAAATCGAGGAAAAGATCAACAAGATCAAATGGTGCAAACGTCAAAACAATGCTCACTTCCTCTTGTCCACAAACGGTATGTTCACTTTCTTTCTCCGTCGATACCTCTATTTTATCCTTTTGACGCTGCCAGACAAAACAATCAAACTCTGGAAGGTGTTTGAAAAATCACTACGAGTAGTCTCAGAGTCAAACCATTATGAGGGCCAGCGACCCATCACACCACCCATATCGCGCTCACATCTCAAGCTTCCCCGCATGGTACAGCAGGACAACATCATCGCCGCCATTCCGCGTAAAGTCTATGCTAACGCGCACGCATACCACATTCACTCTATCTCTGTTAATTCCGACCAGGAAACCTACATTTCCGCGGATGATCTCCGTGTCAATTTGTGGAATCTGGGTATTAGTGACCAGAGTTTCAGTGCGTCTCCGATACAGCATTCCAATCGTGTGACCACTCACCTTGTCCTACTAGACATCGTAGACATCAAGCCCATCAACATGGAGGAACTTACAGAGGTCATCACTGCGGCAGAGTTTCATCCTCAGCATTGCAACTTATTCATGTACTCGAGTTCAAAGAGCAGCATCAAGCTTGCAGACATGCGTGACTCGGCCCTCTGTGACCGTCATGCGAAATGTGCGTTATCTCACCTGAATCCGTGAGCCATTATCAATAATTTTTACAGGTTTCGAGGAGGAAGAAGATCCATCCGCACGCTCCTTCTTTTCCGAAATTATCTCCTCTATATCCGATGTCAAATTCAGTCATGACGGTCGGTACATCCTGTCGAGAGACTATTTGTCTCTGAAGATCTGGGACATTAACATGGAGTCGCGACCGATTAAGACGATTCCCATACATGACCACCTCCGCGGAAAGCTCTGCGACTTGTATGAAAATGACTGCATTTTCGACAAGTTTGAGTGCAATTGGGGCGGTGACGACAAGTGCGTACCTCTGTGCTGTCTCTTTTAGATAAGGATGGATCTCCTTAATCTCACTAGACACGTTCTCACTGGATCGTACCATAACTTCTTCCGGATATTTGACACCGAGACAACCGGTGACGTTGTCTTGCAAGCTGACAAGTCCGCGTTTAAAGCAAAGAAGATTGGCGGGCCGTTACCGAACAAGAACGGGCTGAAGAATGGACGACCAGGTGGTCTCAGGGACGCAATGCAGATGGAAACACTAGACTTCAACAAGAAAATTCTCCACGCGAGCTGGCATCCGAGGGAGAACACGATCGCTGTGAGTTTCATTCACTTTATTAGATCTCATGCTGACGTGTCGCAGATTGCTGCAACGAACAACTTGTTCCTCTATAGCGCGGCATGAACTGTTCACGCGGTCTGTTCACCTCGCCTCAACCTCCGCAGAGAACCCTGGCCATTTTCCGGCCGACCCTCAACCAAGGATCCAAGAAACACATACACCATACACTCGTTCCAAAGCGACAATCTAATCACCTTCTCTGAGCAGTCATGAAACATTAAGATACTAGGTTCACCCCATGACCTTTCGACAATGGGACGTCTTACTGACGATGACAGTCCTTCATTCATGTTTACCATACCCCCTTTACTCGCCGCGTCGCGTCATCTTGTTTAGTCGTCCCCACGTATCTTCTTTTTCTTGCATCTCACTATTGGGAAACTGTCGCCCTGGTTATCCCGTGGTTCTTTACGCGCGGACAGTGTCTCTTCATCTTGACGCTCGTTCATTTCTCCTCATCTTACCATCCCCCGTCACATATTTGCGTTCGCAGGAAGAAAACGTTGCGAGACTGATCTGGCAGTGATAGTTCGTAGAAGTAAAAGAATTAAAGGAAGGACAGCAGTAATCGAAGTCATGGGCTAACAGAGCTCAGACGTAGCTGTATCATATCGAATGTTTCTTCGCTTGCCCCGAGCATGGCGCGACAGTGTGTGTGAGCTGCGTGTCACCGAACAGAGACCCTGGTTCACGCTAGGCATGAACATACAAAATGTAAAAACACGTTCGTAGATATTCAAAGACCGTCAACCATGTCGTATGAAGGAGCAGAGCCTCCTTCAGTGGCATTCCCCTACGAATATCCCTGCCAACTCCTGACCCTGGAGAACCAAAATGGGCGTTCGTGCTTCAACGGAAGCGGCACAACCTCCCCGTCTTCGATGTTTACCGACTCATATGAGACGATGTCGAGCTTATTCCATCGCCCGAGTGGCTTGGACCGGAGCGCGAGTGTCATCTGGAACCGATACCGCGACACCGGTGGAGGGACATGGCTGTGGTGCGACCCGTGCGTGGGCGCCGAGGCATGTGGATGCTGCATCTCGACAAGGTTGGTGATGACAACGCTCGAACCTTCGAGGCGCCAGTCGCCGATGTAGAAGCCCTGGTCAGAAGCGAGGGAGCGGGGTGAGTCACTGTGTTTGGGGGAGCATGCGTGATATGGGATACCTTCATGCGCAAAGTCGGTTTGAGTATGGGTATGACGAGTGCGGGCTGGTGCTCCTCATTCGCCAACAGGGAGAGCACCCGTCCATCTGGGAAAAATCGACTGTGGTACGTCAGCACTGGCGAGCTTGATCCGAAAAACTACGCACAGATAACGATGATATGTGATGAGGTGGCTGACCTATACCATTCCGTAAGCGATACAGACTGGCAATCGAGAGTTTGTGACCCACATTTACCCAGGCGTTCTCGCTAAGGCCGCTTCGACTTGGGGAAAGTGTGAGTTCACGGACGTGAGGGGTGACAACTGAGACTCACACATAATGGCACATGGCAATGTATACACCATCTAGTCTCAACCTCGGATGTTCGATGAATGTCTGCCGATAATCAGATCCATATTCACCGACTATCGTTTCCACAGTGATAGCCTCGGGAATCTGAGGCGGTTTGTATGCCAAATACACGAAATCCCTATGGTTTAAGGTGTTACTTTGCGTATCATGATGAGGAGCCAACCATACCTCCATATAGACGGGTCAAGGCTAAGAATACGCGCCTTACGACTCACGGTTGCAAAGCGCTCCAAGGTCGTTGTATCAAGATTGCGAAGAATAGACAGGAGTAGTTCTTCTGGGACCACATTGATCGGTACTCCCTCCCGATCATCCTCGGGCTCAAACGTCAATACGTCTGGGAATGCTTCCAGAACACTGGAGAGCATCTCATTCGCGCGCGCTGACTCCTTGCCTTCAGTTGGTCGCACGGGGCGATTATCCTCGACCTCGATGCCTCCGGCTCTGCTCGCAGATGCCGTCGTCTTGTGTAACATTCCAGCAGTAGAGCGATTTGGCTGCTGCAGCCTCTGTTCTTCCTTAAAGTATGCACGGTCGACATCTGGATTGAGCCGGAAAGCCTGTCGATACAACCCCAGCGCCTCGTCCAGGTCGCATTCTTGCTCGTACCGCACGGCGCTGCGATATATTTCGACGGCCCGTGCGATGTTCCCACTGAGAGGCGTCTGGCCATATGACGTATGCAAAGATCGGTAGGAGTCGGGCACAGGCTTGGTCACGGCCGGCTTGGCTTCGGTGTCAGCACGAGGAGTGATGTAGGGCCGGGCATGTGTCTCTGAGGACGCATCCCTATGTTGGAGGTGTTCCACCGGAGGGTCCGGTTGTTGGACAGGCTGTTCTTCCCGCTTCCGCCGGACCTCTTCCTTCCACTCCTCCCTGAACCGCCTGAGCTCCACCGATTCTCCTTCGACGTTCATTGGCGTTCCAGTCAAGGTAGCAAGGCTAGAAGACGAGCGAGCACTGAACGCTTCGTTCTATAGTAGTAAAAGGTGCCGAGTAGTTCAAGGACCCAAGACACTCGGTTGTCGTGATGCTGACAAAGCCCTCTTCCTCGCCCCCGTCCCTCCATCCTATAGTCCGTACACCCTGAGAATGACGCGCCTACGAACAAGTCCTAACGTGAAATAATCCTCCCAGGGCCGTAGTTCGACCAGATTGATTTTGCTGTCGGTGGGTTCCATACCTTTTCCGAGTCCCTCGTGGAGGAATGCTCGATATAAGTGATCTGAGCCATTGCTGCGATGTGCATGAATTTGGCCGCACCGCGGCATCGGTCATCATGCGTCATGATCGATTCGTCTGAGTTCAGGTTAAGCAAGGAAGCGCTTTTCTCGTAATCTACGAAGATCATCGATTGGTGGCAATTGCCATCATACAGGGATGCAAAGACGGTGCATGCGCAGGTGTGCAGGTCGTCGCATGTTGGTCGCGAATCTAAGAAGGAAAACGGGGCTGTCGCGGGCGTCAGCCAATGAGATCATCGGGTTTATTAGTTCAGGTGCCTGGGAGCTGTTTGATTCCATCACTTCGACAACGCTGCTGGAAACAGCAGGTTAGGGACCAGTCATGGGCCCACGGCTCTTTAATGCCTCTCCGGAGCCCACGTAACCACTCACATAGAATTTAAACGGACTCCTTGCTTGTAAATTCGTACTCCTGAC